>JADRCD010215305.1:7351-27199 GCA_019843815.1 Montemys delectorum
TGGAGGTCAGGGGAGGTTGCTGTATGAAACCCACGTGTTTATGTCCCATGTAACATGGAGGTCAGGGGGAGGTTGCTGTATGAAACCCATGTGTTTATGTCCCGTGTAACATGGAGGTCAGGAGGAGGTTGCTGTGTGAAATCCACATGTTTATGTCCCTTTTCTGCCCTTGGTGAATTGTGAAGGCCCACTGGAAGGTCAGGTGGCTCACTTCCTTCTGAGCATTCCAGGTTGTTTTCCTCATTACCTGCTACCATTACATTTCCAGGTACCTCTGATCAGTACAACTTTGACGTGGAGTTTGTCTTGCATTTTCTTCATTGAGGGATTGAGCTGTTTGGAGCTGCACCTGCAAGCAGCAGAAGTCCCATAGCTGCGGGGCAAAACCATGGCAGTTTCAGGAGCCCATCGAGCGACTGGCTATTCTAAAGGACTCACACCGTGTTATCTGTGTAGTGTTCTGAATCTTCTGTTATTCAAAATCCTTTTCTCAGATTTAAAATCATCCTCAATGGGATTTGGGAGAAATGAGGGCTTTAAGACAGGTCCAGTAGTATAAAGTCAGGTAGGTCTGTGAGAAGCCATGTTCAGAATGTAGAAAAGAAGTCCCTTTTGACTCAGCGATTCCAGAACAGGAAGTAGATATCCACAGAGGCTCCAAAACGGGAAATAGATATCCACAGAGGCTTCAAAACAGGAAGTAGATATCCACAGAGGCTCCAAAACAGGAAGTAGATATCCACAGAGGCTCCAAAACAGGAAGTAGATATCCACAGAGGCTCCAGTGCACATCAGGGTTGTCGTGGTCCTCAGAGCAGCCATGAAGAAGAAGCTGTTCAGATGTCCATCAGCTAAAGATTGAAAATGTACTCATGTAGCGCAGCCATTACATGAACAATTGCTCAGCATGAATTAATCAGGTGAGCATTTGGCCTTCAACTAGTCAGCCTTATCTCACTCAAAATATCCCCGTCACAATCACATTATGGGTAGAAAATTGTCCCTTTGGATCCTGGTTATAGAGATTTCCTATGATTCTGGGCTCATACCTTTGGACCCCAACTCAGTCAGGTGATGGTAAAGGGGGCTCCTATTGGAAGAAGCTGTTTACTTGGGGACAAGTCTGAAACAATGAACAAGAACAAGAGGCGAGTCCACCACCATCATGTGATCCTTTGCTGGGAATCAAGCCTTCTCTACACAGCCTTGGGAATTTGCTAAGCCAGATTGGATAATCGACCAAGAGCCCTGATTGCTGACCTGGTTTATGAGAAGAAAGCATGTCACTGAATGAGCTGTCTATATGCTATGCCCACAACCTAACTTTCCCACTCAAGATTTGGTTTTCGGGCCTCCAAAGTATCCTGGGAGATTATTATATTAGCATTCACTGGGAAACTAAACAGGGTACTGCAGTATAGTATGTTTGTGTCGTATGAACACAAATATTTTGTGTGTTTGAGAGTGTGCCCTACAATAGGCACAGACATACAGGGGGCTTGTTCTGTTTCTTCATGACCATCATGTTTAACTTTCAGTTCCTAGCCTTGGGAATATTTTCCTTTAGCACACTCTTGCTGATTGTGGGACCTATGCGATGTCCATGGATTTTGGGTGATATTAATTCTCTAGTTATTTGCAGATATTGGGGTTGAACAGCGGAACCCTTGTCAGATTCCTGCACTGGGGAAAGAATCAAAGCCTTCACTTTAATTCTGAGCAGTTTCCAAAAAGGATCCACATGACTTTCTAGGTTGCTCAAATTTCTCTTGAACTCATGTTTTGTCATTGCTATAATGTTATTATTCAATATAGTATACCTGGTCTATTGGTGAAATGACATTTTTATTTTAACTCCATTACAGTGTGTATCTCACAGTTCAGGTTCTAGCAGTTTTTAAAAGCTGAGAAAAAATTCAAAGGCCAGGTAATCTATGACACTTGAGGATGCAGGGAATGACCTCAGCTGATTGGTCAGGTTGGATTGTCCAGCTGAATAGAGCTGGAATGGGAGAGAAAACTGAATTGACAAATCCTTACCAGGCCTTTGTCCCTTCCTTCCTTAGGTGTGAAGTACTCCAGCAGAGAGTGGAACATGGCGTGCACCAGGAAATGATCTCCCTTGGAGAGAACTGCTGGAGGAGGAGCACTGACGGTGCCCAGAAAATGCACCACTATTGCATCTCGTCTCTAATAACCATGGCTATTACAGACTGCATTTTCTCCATTTGCTTTGGTTTCCTTGGCGTGAATACACCTTAGTTCTATCTATCCCCATCTCGTGTCTAATAACCATGATGACTGTCAGCTGCATTTTCTTCATTTGCTTCGGTTTCCTTGGTGTGAATTCACCTTAATTCCATCTATCCTCTGGCGTAGGGGGAGAGCACATTTAGAGGGATTCAGAGAAACGCTGAGATACACGAAGAGCTGCTGGGAATCCAGGAAGTGTCTGAGAATGCAATTTTTCCTTGTCCTGCGGAGTCATCAAGAAAGAATCATTACATGAAGATCAGTCAGCAAAACTGGAAAGACTCTGAGCCAAAGACTGGATCTTGTGTTCTGAGTAGTGGGGAGGCCTTATCATTCAAAACAAACTCCCAAAAAAAGGAGATCTGCTTAAATTCCCATTGTAAAGGTTGTTACTGTAAGTAACTGCTTTTCTACTTTGTTGCCAAGGAGAGCCACAGGCTGTAAGTCTGGGCAGCAAACTGAGCAGCCAAAGAGTGCAGCTTAGCACAATTCTTGTGTTTTGATTAATTTTATTATTTTGCTTGCATTGGAAGTTGTTATTTATTAGTTATATATAGATTTATTCATTTATTCATTTGTTATAAATGATTCTATATTTTCATAAGGTTATACACTGAACATATTGACTGTCTGCTTTCAGTTAGTATTGAGTAAATTGGTTGTATTCTTTGAACTTAAACAGTGATGTTCAGCTCTTCACTTTTAAGAACTTTCTTTATTTAGCAGTGGTGTCACCATCTAGAAATCCCACAGATCTCAGACACAGATGGATTTCTGCATTCTTCACAGGACTTGGACTCCATCATTACTTCCCAGCAAGACTGAGTTTCAAAGTATATTGTACATTCAGTGTGGATGTTGTGTCAACTTCATGTTGGAAAAATTACCCATGTTGTATCCTTGTCGTCAAATATTTAGCTACTGCTAAAATGCTGTGGATGATAGTGTTGACCAAATTAATGGGAACTACATCAGTATTTCTGTAATATTTCATTAAATAAAAACACAGCCTAAGGAAAACTAAAAGCTGTCAAAAAACAAAAACTGTATGCCTCTACTTTCCTTCAAATTTACAGCTAGTAGAGATAAAAAATTCCAAGATCTTTCTCAAAATAGAGGGTTTTTTTTGATGGTTGTTTTGCTGTTCTTCTTTATTGTGAAGAGCGTTTTTAGCGATTAACAATGCATTTGCTTCTTTTGGGGGTTTTAATACTAGGATAGTGCATACTTCACTGTTCTGTTTCAAGAGAGTTTTAAAAGCTAAGAAAAAATCCAGGTCCATATGCTCTTTGAGTTTTCTCTCCTGGATTTTTTCGCAAGGGTACTTTTGTCTTTATTTTGATTCATTTCATATTTATGCATGATTTGCCTTCTGTAGGTCTGTGCAACACTTACAGGCCATTCCCCAAAGTCAGAGGAGGTCATTGGGTTTCACCTGGAACTTAAGTGACAAAGATTGTGAGATGCCCTGTGAGTGTTTTGAGAAACACAATCTCAAATGATGAGCCATCTCTCCACCCCCTGACATGGACTTTTGTCTTTCCTTGTGTGCTATGTTAGTTGGCATGGATCACACCTATACAAAGTGTTTCTTGACATATGTAGCAACACATATATGGGGTATGCATGCGAATTATCTAAACTATCAGGCATGCAGGTAAGGTGTTTTAGGTAGAGTTTTACTGCTGTGAACAGATTCCACCATTAAGGGAAGTCTCATAAAGGAAAACATTTAATTGGGGTTGTCTTACAAGTTCACATGTTCAGTCCATTATCATCAAGATGGGAGCATGGCAGCATCTAGGCAGGCATAGTCCAATAGGAGCTGAGAGTTCTCCATCTTCATCTGAAATCTGATAGCAGAACACTGACTTTCAGGCAGCCAGGATGAGTGCCTTAGAGCCCACACCACAGAGACACAGCTATTCCAACAAGGCCACTTTCAGTACAGTAGAGGATTCCTTGTTACAGTACTGCTTCCCGGGCCGAGCATGTACAAACCATCACATAAGACATTATTGGATACAGGATCATGTCTCGGCATCTCTTATTGCCAGGGTTGGAACAGATCTCTGAAATCTCATCCTGCATGACAATGCAGATTAGGCCATCAGAGGAATTGCATGGTTGAGAAATTCTCTTGAGAGTGGGGGTGGTGAGTGTATTGTATTAATCTGCCATTTAATCAGTGTTAACAGCAAGCTTCATACTAGCCTGGAGAGATGGAGACTGCAGCTGACACCAGACACCTCTGCTGGTGAATGTTTAATTACAAGACTAGGAATGGAGAAGGGGAGTTGGTGCTGCACTTTTACCAGATGACACCTCACAGAATTTTAAGCTTTTTTTTTTTTTTTTTTTTTTTAAGATGAGTAAATGATACTTGGGAAGTTCCCCTGAGTCCCGATAAAACTGGACATGTCAGAAAGTTTGTGTTTCCCAGACAGGTGAATTTTCAGTTGATGTTCTCCATATTAATTATGGCTTACTCAATCCATACTGAGCAGGAAATATCTTCTTCCTTAAACACAGTGACCAAAGGAAGACCATTGTGCATTATTTGTTTTAAACAGCAACTAGAAGCACCCATTGTGTTTCAGAGTTGAAACAGTGTATAATGTGATTTGAAGATTCTCTTTGCATCAGAGAAGCTAGCTTTGGGAGCAGCAACGCCACATAACAGGGGCAAATCATACTGCAGAGCTCACAACTGATACTACATCCAAAGAGTTGGCAATCCAGAGAATACTGGCATGAGACAGTGGGCCTGGGGCTAAGTTAAAATCTTGCAATTGCAGTGGCTATGAAAATGAGATAGAGCCTTCCCCAGATCCTGTCTGAATGCACTCCTCCTTTTCTTTACAAAGGAAAACATTGTATCCATTTGAGTAGCTGGTTTGTATCAGGGGTCTGGCCTCTGCTTTGCAGGTAGGGCTCTGATGGGAAATCCTCCACCAAAACACTGAATAGTTCAGAGGTGCTTAACCCTTAACTGAGTGGTTCCACCAGCTTTCTGCCTCTGTACATTGCAAACAATGACTCCCCTAAGAGACCCAGTGTTTTGACTTAAGTTTGTCATGTATTCAATTTAAAGTTCTCTATACTTTCTTATTGAGAAATCACTCTCATATGTTGTGCTAAACTTATTTCTTAAGCTAGATTAATTTTACCTTTGAACCTCCGGGTCCCAATGTCGACTCTCTTTCATTTTCTAGTAAGTGCTTCACACTTTATTTACAAGTCATGCATTAAGCGAGAACAACAATGGTGCAGTTATTACACAGTTTCCAAGATGAAAATGCAGAGCCCACACCAGGGCAATTAGGAATGAGCCTTTATACCTCAGTTTTTAATTGGTTAAAAATCACTACATCAGGAAACATCACGTTTCACAGAATACAACATGGCAGAAGAAAGAAACTGGAAATTCAGATATAATAGAATAATTATACACAACAAGGCCAACTGAGAAGCAGTCTTGCACAAATGAAATCTATACAGCTATTGTCCAGGACTAAGCTTAGAAGAAAGGACAGCCACTGATTTGTACAAAGAGCTGCCACAGGCTATTGAGATGTTTCTATCACAGCCTATTACAAGCAGTCCCTTATTTCAGATGGAGGTTTCCCTGGAGGGATGTGTCTTCTGCTTCTCAGGGCCTCAGACACCGTCCTTTTTTACAAGTAGCTGTTTCAGGCTTCTGAGATGTTTCCATTTCTGGCTGCTGTTGGCAGTCCTCTCATGGATGCTGTCTCCAGCGCCCTTGAAATGTACAAATGCAGAGACCCACAGCCAGACATTAGGCTGTGGTCAGAGTGTCTTGTGGAAGTGTTGGGGAAAGGGCTGTGGGAGGCAGAGAGGTTAGGAACCACAAGAAGAACTACAGAGTCAACTCATATTTGCCCATGGGGGCTCAAAGAGACAGAACTACCAACCAAACAGCATGCATGGGCTTGAACGAGGCCCTCTACATGTAGGTAGCAGATGTGCAGCTTGGTCTGCCTGTGAGTCCCCTAATAATTGGTGTGGGGCTGTGTCTGACTTAGCCTCTGTTACCTGACTTTGGATCACTCTGCCCTAGCTGTGCTGCCCTGTCTGGCCTCCAGAGGGGGAGGATGCACTTATTCCTGATGCACCTGGGCATGCCAGGGTGGGTTGGTACGGCTGGATAAAGGAGGATCCCCTTCTCTGGGGTGAATGGGATAGGGAAATGGAGAAGAAGGAGTAGGAGGGTGAGAGGGACTGGGAAGAGAGGAGGGAGGGGCTGTGATCAAATGAAAATAGATACATGATTTTATGAAAATATGCACATCCTTTGGCTTTGGAGACTTTCTTTTCAAATATGTCTTTGGCTATTTTTCTCCATGATCTTCTCTCCTCTCACTTCCTGCCAATGCTCCTCTCCTCCACATCACCTTCTTTTTAGAGACAAAGACTTAGTAGAACCAATTAAACTTTTCTCTGACTTGCTTCCAAGGAAATGACTCAAACTATGGGTATTTTATTTGGTTTTGACCATTACTGTGGATGGGTGAACCCTAATCTACTTTTCTAACTGCTGGCCTGGCCATCTCTCCAGTGGTTTACCCCAAATACTTGCTGTTTCTCTTGGACATGGGCTCATGGTACCTTTCCTGTCATGGTACCTTCTCCTCTCTTTCTTCTGGTTCCTCCTATTCTCTGTAGCTTTTCTAACCACAGCCAGGTAACTCATATCTCATCTATTACTCATCCCTCCAGTAATTGGCTGTACACAATTTTAAATAATGGTTTTAAATTAATTAAAAATGTTTGCATAACAAAAGCTTTGAAATGTGAGAATTTACTCATAGACCTTGACTTTCACTGAAATGGAATTTAGCAATAAAATATATGGCAAGAGATGGAACCTCAGTGGAGATCTTAAAGTAATGAAGGTGACCTAAAGTTCTTGACATAGCCCAGGATCTTCCTGAACTCATGATTCTGACCTCTTCTCTACAGATAAGAAGAGGCATAAAAACAAAGATGCACAGGAATCCCATAAAACACTAGCATGAAAGCCATAATATATACAAAAAGGACATGTAGAGTAAAAAGAGAAAAATTGAATATGTAAATAATAAAGAAGTAGAAAACATAGGCCTGAAGCAGTCGCTCAGCATTTATGAGCACTGATTGCTCTCCCAAAGGTTGTGAGTTTGAATCCCATCAGCTGCTGTGAATTTTGTGCCTTCTTTTGGTGGCTGGTTAGACAGCTCTGTGTCATGGAATCTGGCTCCCTCCTGTGGTCTGTGAGTGTAAAAGCAGGCAGGACACTCTTCATTTAATAAATAAATACATCCTTTAAAAAAGAGATAATTCCTTATGGAATTTTCTTATAGATTTTCGGATGATTACAGGATGAGAGATCCTGCTTCCACGTTTTCCACTTATAGGCATCTTCAAGTACTGAGGGTCTGTCATCAGGGCCACTCAGAGGGAGATGGAGATGCTGCATTCACAGGACTGGAAGAGAGGTCAGGTGTCATAAGGGGATGAGCTCATCACTAGAGGAAGAACTTACTAAGATGTTTGCTTTTTATTGTTGTGTCCTCTGCAGTGGGGTTGGCCTTAGGATGCAGGGAATTCATTTTAGGTGAGATCCCTGCTATCACTGTGGGTCTCCTGTTATTATTAAACAGTGCAGGGTTGGGTTGGTCTGGCATCCCACAGACATCACTGGTTCGGCCAGCCTCAGACCACGTTCCAGCTCACCATCCCATGAGTGGATCAACCCTGCAGTCCCATGTGCTCTGATCAGACAGTGTCCATCCATCCCTGAGTCTTATAGAGAGCCCTGGGGTCACCAAAAATATCCAAGGTCTACAGCATGCATCTCCGCAGTGAGAGCAGAGTGAACATGCTCATTCATCCCACCTGCTCGCCCACCCAACCTCCTTGGGCAGTCAGGGACTCAGTTCTCTCATCTCCAGTCATAGCCTACTCACAGCGCAGGCCCATGCACATGTGTGCAGGATCGAAGATATGCCGGGCTGCACAGATGGAACAGGGGATTCCCACGCATGCATGCATGTCTGCCCTCATAGGGCTCTGTATCTCTCTGGCCCCACTGTGGCTACAGACTGCCTGACACTCATTTAAAAAAAATCATTGCTTTACCAGTTAAATAGCAGGAGAAGGAAATCTTCAATGTCGGGGGATGGCTCAGTGGTGAACAGTACCGACTGCCCTTCTAAAGGCCATGAGTTCAATCCTGGGTCATCCATAAACTACTTTTTATTTCCTCAAAATGTCCTTCTTACGAAAATTCCTGTAATTCTACTAAATGGCCACACAGTGTCGCTGTGAGTGCATGCTGGACAGGCAAGAGATTCTCTTATGTTCTAAGAAAGACAAAAGCTCCCTGCTTGGGTGATAGCTCACTGGTTAAGAGCATCAATTGCTCTCCCAAATATCCTGAGTTCAGGTACTGATAGCTCAGAGGTTAAGAGCATCAACTGTGCTCCTAAAGATCCTGAGTTCAAGTACTAGCAACTACTTGACTGCTTCTAGCCACCTAAACTGTCCTTTTGTGCCTTCTCCGGCTGTAGTGAACTCATTTATTTTAATAAATACATCTTCAAGAACAAACTGCCATTCTCACTTTCTCTAAAACTCTGTCCATGGTTGCAAGGAAAATGAATTTTCATTTTTTCCCTTTGGTCCTAAAAACAAAACAAAACAAAACAAAACAAAACAAAAACTTCCTCAATTATTAGGAAAATGTAAAATGAAGTATCTAAATTGAAAATTAAAGTCAGCCAGGTGGTGGTGGTACACGCCTTTAATCCCAGCACTTAGGAGGCAGAGGCAGGCAGATTTCTGAGTTCGAGGCCAGCCTGGTCTACAGAGTGAGTTCTACACAAAGAAACCCTGTCTTGAAAAAAAAATTAAAGTCAAAAATACATACAATCAAAATTAAAATTAAGTATTAAAACAAAAACACACAATTTAAGATTAAACCTACAATTTTTAAAAATTTAAAATTCAAAATTGATTTTAAAATTTAAAGTTGAATATATACTATAAAAAACAGAATTAAGTTTTAAAACTTTGAAGTTAAAGTTTAAAACTTAAAATGAAATATGTCAAGTGAAATGTAAATTTAAAAATATAAATTAAAACTAAAATAAAAAAATATAATGCTGAAATTTAAATTTAAAAAATAAAACTTTAAAAATTTGAAATTTCAAAATTTTAAAATAAATTATTAAATATAAAAATCATAAATTAAGAAACATAATTTATAATTTTAGTCCCGACCTTCATGATAACAACAGTGGCTTCAGTTTAGAAATTGTATTTTCTCTATTGCACATGTTCCTCAAGTTCACACTGGGCCTCCCAGGCCTACCCTGGAAGGCAGGGATTCTATCAACTTGGCTTGTGTGCAGAAGGTCCCCTCCCCTCCACCCCTGCCACTGACTTGAGGCAGGGAGATGACCACAAGTGAAGAGTGTGGGGCAGGGGGATGAACACCTTTGAAGAGGGTGAGACAGGGGAATCTCCTCCCATCACTCTCACCCTGCCTCACAGCAACTGTGACCCCGCACCCTCCTGTCACTCTCAGGCTGCCCCACCCAGAAGCATCTGTGGCCCCGCCTCCAGCCCTGAGATTAGCTCAAACATTTTTAGACTCAAGCAGAAGGAGTTGTGAGCATAACCACGCATGACCTCTCTCTCGACCCCCTCAGCCCTCTTCCAGGTCACTCTCAGGAGGGCCTGAGCTGCTGTGGTCCATGACTCACTGCGCCTCCCTCTCCCTGACATACTGTGACCCCGTGAGGTCACACAGTCCGAATCCTAACCATCACCACTCAGGTCAAAACCAGTGAGCCCATGCTTGGCTTTCATGGCCCTGCCCCACCCCCCACACCTGCCAGAAGTCCCTCAGCCTACCAGAAATCAGAGAGGAACACAAAGTATCAGTCCCCAGTCCCGGGCTGGTGCAAGTCGGGGTCAGGGATCACATGGGGTCATGCGGTGTCACACCCATGGCTCAGTCCTCCCTTTGGTCTGACCCATTGGTGCTCATGTGCTCTGTTCCCCCTGGGGGCCTACCTAGGTCATATGTCTCCACACAGGCTGAGCACTGTTGTGGCTGGAGTGTGAGAGGTGGGGCCAGAGGGTGGCCCTAGGTCACCAGGTGACCACTGACTACCTACATGAACTATGACCTATGACTTGGACCCCAACCTTACTCCTGAGACTGGCATCACAAGTGAACCCTGACTTTTGACCCAACATGACCTCTATAGTTCCCTGTGACTCCGAGGACACTATCCTCTGACTCCAACATGGCCCCAACACTGTCCACCTCACTCCCACAGCTTCAGCCCCAGCCCTTGCCACTCCAGTTTCTGACCACTCCCCCTCACTTCACTCACCAGGGATTCCCTTGTGACATCAGGAGTCCCTGCTATGTCACAGACTGCAGCCAGGCTTCCCCAGGGTCACTCACCACTCTGTGTCCTGTCTTCCTCCCAGGCCTCAAGAGGGTCAGCGCTGGCATGGGCATGAAGGGGCAGAACATGGACGGTATTGGGAGTTGTGGGGTCATGAGTGGCAAGGACTGGGGTTATGGGGTCAGGGGTCACATGGTTAGGGGGCTATTGGTGAAGGTTTAGCCTCAGTTTTAGTTGACAGCCCAGGAATGAAGGGGTCATTCAAAGGAGCTGAGGCTTGGCTCCATGAAGAGAGTCTATGAGAGGCTATTGGTGAGGCCTAGTTGAGGGAAGACCCCAGTGTACTGGAGATGCCAGTGCCATGGGGTGATCTCCAACAACAGCAGCAGCAGTGGAGTGGATCCACCTGAGCCTAGAATGCTGCAGAGGGCAGAGCTGGAGAGGTGAGGCCAGCCCTTTGGAGGAGGTTAGAAGATAATGCCTTTGAAGCTTATCTGGAACAACAACTACTCCACAATTTTAAAGCTCATTGTACAAGAGCCAATGCTTGTAGTAAAACTCCTTCCAAGGATCAGCTAATAAAATAAACAATTATGAATAATATACACTAAAAGATTCAAAGTATTGAAGCAGAGTCATTTTTTTTTACACAATGTAAGGTTATTAGCCATTCCTTGAGACAAAAATTTACTCTGATATCACTTCATGTGTACCTAGGAGGAAGTGATGAGTGGGACATAATAAAAGAGTGGGCAGGATCAGCTTTGGGAAGAGACAAGAGAAAAGTATAGATGGTCAGGAAATATACTGTAAATATGCTGCACTTGAGGATGTGGAGCTGGGGTGTAGCCTCTAAAAGTCCCAAATACCAGGGAAGTGAAAGGTTCCCAGGACCCAAGGGGAATGACATTAGCCATAATATCCTACAAAGGCGAGACAGGACCTGTAGAGACCACTTCCAGTAGATAGTCCGGGCACCAATTGAGGGATGGGGCCACTCATCCATATCACAGAAATGCAGTGCTACAATGTACATTGATTGTCTTCTCTTTTTTCTCTATTTTTGTATTAGATTGTTTTCATTCATTTTACTCTGATTACCTCTCTCCTTACCGAGCACTTTCCAGATTTTACTGCCCCATGCCACTCATTAAAATCCATAGCCTTTCTTTCTTATCATAGATAAAACATCTAAATTATTATTATTATTATTATTATTATTATTATTATTAATTATAAAAAACAAAAGGAACAGGACAAAATGAAAAATAAACAGATAAAGGAAGATAAAGAAAAATTTAAGAAACCTGTACATACACAGACTCAAATTCAAAAAAAGAGTTAACATAAAAACACAAAACTATAAACCACAATATATTTAAAAAGAACTTTGAGGTGAAGACAAAAACCAAAACAAAGCAAAACTAATGAACACAAAAACAAAACAAATATAAAAGTCCTGGGAAGGCATTATGAGACAAAGAACCACCAACAATATCTTTGAGTTTGTTTTGTGTTTCCCTATTTGCTACTGGGCAAAAGGTTTGCCCTTAAGAGTCATTTGAATAATCTGTGAATGTCCTATTGTTGAGCACAACTCTTGAAAAAGGAGATTCTTATAAATCATACCTGAAAGTAAGTCTGTTAAATCATTTTTAATATAGACAGGAACATTAATGTCTCATTTCTTGTTCACCTGGTGTCCATCATATTTCTAGAAAAAGATTTCAACATATAAGATGGCATCCTCAACAACTTCATGGGATAGACGTCAAGGTATGGTGTCATCCTTCATTTCATAGAACATTTTATAAAACAAAATTAATACTGTTTTTAATGACTATCAACTGGATTGGAATGGGAATGTAGTTCCATTCCCCTCAGTAATATTCAGACCCCATTTTGAACAGAATCATTCAGGCCCTGTGCATGCTGCCATATTCTCTGTAATTTCATATGTGCATCATTCTTTCTTGTATTAGAAGTCTGGTTTTCCTTGCTGGGTGTTCTCAAAGCCTTTGGCACTGATAATATTTCTACCACAGTACTTCCAAATACTCCCACAGTATTTCCTGAGTCCTGAGGCAAGGGGTTTTTATAGAATCATCCCATTTATGACTGTGTGTTCCAAATACTTCTACATTCTCAAAATTGACTGGCTAAGGGTATTTGTATTCATTCCTGTCGCTCTGAATCTGACTGATCAAGACTTGAATTTTTAAGTATAGGAGAATGTCATTAAGAGTGTTTTTACAATGTTTGGAGTTATTTAAAATTTATATTGAGAAAAAGTATGTATTTTCGGTATTGCTGTAGACAAGCATCTACATAACACTGTTAAATTGATTGTTGTTTTATATCAAGCAGCTTTTATAGTACTCATTTTTATTATAATATTTTATACATTTTAAGGAATAAAACAAAAAATGATATTTTAGATATTGAAGGGGGGTCTCTTGGAGGAATTGGGGTACAAAAGGGAAACAAGAATGTGATTTAATTCTATTTACTTAAAATATGTTTTTAAATGTTAACAAATTCAGACGAATTGAAATCATGTAACTTTTCTCATCATAAAACTTAAAAAATAAAATAAAATAGAGTGTTTTTACTTCTATGTGATCTTATCAAAACATAAATATATACAATTTTACACACTATCTGTTTTAAAATATGTACATATATGCAAATATATACACATTCAGTAAGAATTAATGAAATGAGAGACGATGCACATTTCAGGAGAGCATGGAGTGCTACAAAGGGTGTTTTGAGACAGGAAATATAAAGAAAAAATAATTGAGTGACAATGTCAAAAAAAAAAAAAACCCTACCAAATAATATTTAAAAATAAGGCAGCAAATAATACTTTGAGAGAAAAGTGACACTGACCTTCAACACTTGTGAGATGGCTCAGTGGATAAGATCATGGACTTCTCTTACAAATATCCTGAGTTCAAATCCCAGCAACCACATGGTGGTTCACAACCACTTGTAATGAGATCTGACACCCTCTTCTGGAGCATCTGAAGACAGCTACAGTGTACTTATTTCTAATAATGAATAAGTCTTTGAGCCAGAGTAAGCAGGTTTGACTGTAGCGAACAGAGGTCCTAAAAGTCAATTCTCAAAAACCAGATGAAGGCTCACAACTATCTGTACAGCTACAGTGTGTCCTCATATACATAAAATGAGTAAATAAATCTTTAAAAATGAAATAATGTGTATGTGTTTATAAGTACATATTTTGTGTGTAATATTAAAATGAAATAAATTTTATTACTCATATTTTGATGAAATTTATGAAGAGGCCCTTCATCTAGACTGATTTATATGTTCATTAAATTCACTGACTATACTGGCTGGTTTTGTGTGCCAACTTGGCACAGGCTGGAGTTATCACAGAGAAGGGAGCTTCAGTTTGGGTAATGCCTCCATGAGATCCAGCTGTGGAGCATTTTCTCAATTAGTGATCAAGGGGGTAGGACCCCTTGTGGGTGGTGCCATCCCTGGGCTGGAAGTCTTGGGTTCTACAAGAGAGTAGACTGAGCAAGCCAGGGGAAGCAAGCCAATAAGGAACATCTCTCCATGGCCTCTGCCCCAGCTCCTGCTTCCTGACCTGCTTGACTTCAAGTCCTGACTTCCTCCAGTGATCAACAGCCATGTGGAAGTAAGCTGAATAAACTATTTCCTCCCCAGCTTGCTTCTTAGTCATGATGTTTGTGCAGGAATAGAAACCCTGACTAAGATACTGACCTTACCGTGGTGAAGGCCTTGTGTGGGACATTTCTATTAGTGGTTTTTCTTACTTAAAGAAACAGTTATTTCTTAAGGAAATTGTGCCTTTTCAAGTAACTGTACAGGCCTTTCATTGCAGGAATAATCTGAGCCACTTTTTTCTATTCATAGAATATTCTCTTCTTTGTATGTTGTAAGTAGTCTTAATATCTTCCACGTATATTTTAATGCTATTCCAAAGTCCAGCACTTCTGTGCTGTCATATGCAATACTGTCACTGTGCTTCACATTCTGCTAACATTAACTCTTGTTTCTATTTTCAGATAAGTGCCTTTAATTGCATCACGAATCTGTGATATTCCAAAGCAAAACAGAAGTAATTAACCACTTAAGGGATATCTTATATTCTATTACTGTAATAAACACCATGGTTAAAAGAAACATGTGATAAAAGTGTTTATTTACTTATGTACCTTGGTCACAGTAGATTTAATGAAACTTAGGCATGAAATTGGATGCAGGCACTCCATGAAACCCTGTGGAATAATGGGGATTATTGGCTTCATGTTCATTTTGTGTGCAGTTCATTTTCTTATAACTCAAAGAACAACCAACATAGAATTGGAACTGTCTACAGACAGTAGGCTCACCTTATATTAATCATGAATTAAGTACATGGGGTACACAAAAAAACCACAGCTAAAGATGATGGTAGCCATTCCTCAATTGAGATTCCCAGTTCTCAATATCTTCAGGTGTGTGTACTTATGAATGATACCACTTTCCACCAAACTTTGGTAAGTGGTAGCACAATGGACAGTGCTGTCCAGTTTGTAAATTACAATGTGCATATTATTTAAATTTTGAGATTAAGTACTACTTTTGTTAAGACAATGAAAAATGAGTATCATGAAACATTTCATACTATGAAAGTTTCAATAATGCAATTTATCTTTACACTTCTGTATAAAATTTGAATATGGCCTAATTATAATAACGTAACACTTTGGGATAAAGATACACAGTAGCAATCCTGCACCAGAAGCCAAGATGGAGAAAACTTCCACAACAACCATGACCTTCCCCGTGGTACTGTGGTAGACAGGGAGGAAGGTGATCCAGACACTACAGAACACCAGCATGCTGAAAGTTAGGAACTTGGCTTCATTGAATCTGTCAGGAAGGTTCCTAGCCAAGAAAGCCACAGTGAAGCTCCCCAGAGCCAAGGAGCCCAAGTATCCCAGGACAAAATGGAAGGCCATGACGGAGCCTTTGTTGCAAATTATGACAGTTTTCCCGTGTTCAGATTGTATATCTCTGTCAATAAAGGGAGGAGATGTTAGCAACCAGATTCCACAGACCACAAGTTGGATTAGAGTACAAATGGGAATGACCAAGTTAGATGCCCCTGATGCCAGCATCCCTCTCATTCTTCTCCCTGGAGTAGTGAGCTTGAAAGCCATGACCACAGTTATTGTTTTGGCCAACACTGTAGAAACTGCCACTGTAAAACACACTCCAAATGTGGTCTGCTGCAGGATGCAGGTGGCCTGCTTTGGATGTCCAATGAAGAGCAGTGAGCAGAGAAAACAGAAGACTAGAGAGATGAGCAGGTTGTAGCTGAGAATTAAATTATTGGCCTTCATAATGGGAGTATCCTTGTACTTTATAAAAGTGACTAGTACTAGAATTGTGATTGCTGAGAACGAGAGGGCAATGGAGCCTAGAATCATCCCCAATGTATCTTCATAAGCCAGAAATGTCACAGCTCTTTGTAGGCAGTGGGTTTGCTCTAAGTTGGCATATTTATCATCTGGACACTTCACACACTGTTCTATATCTGCTGGTGAACAACAATAAACCCTTTTAAAATATCATAATTTTGTAGTTAGTAATTGTGTATTTGTATCATTCAAAGTATATATCAATAAATTATTTGTAGGTGAATATCTAATCCATTCCTTATTGCTGTAAAATACACTAATTTAAGATTGCTCTCTATTAATCTATACTTTGTGATGGGATAAAACCCCATCATAGGGAATGGGACAGCAAAAAATATTTATTACCTAAAATAAAGAAAATTATCATGAAAAGTGATATGCAAAATCTCAGAATATTTAATTCCTCACACCAAAATTTCACTACTCATTGACCATGGTAGTATGCAGACATAGTTATTGATGCCAGTTGAAACAAATACATGATGTGCTTTGATTGCTTTGAAAGTTCTGCCCTTTGTCTACATGAACACATAGGGATAAGAACTTACAATTCATCATGCAAATATTGTTTCCATAAAGAAATATTTTTTTCTTATTGAAGCTGTATGCCTCATTGATATATACATATCCCCCTTGTTCTTATAGAATCACTTCTTGTCAGCTATTCATTCCAAGCTATATGGCATGAAGGTTATAGATATTCACATTCATCCTTCTTTCTATAAGTACTACCCAATCTTTTGTAACATTCTTGAAATCCTTACCCTTGTTCTAATTCTTTGACAGGGAATACTTAATTCTTTAAAACATTTAATCTCTTAAAATATATTTCATAAAACAATTGTTACCCTGACCATCTGGTCTTTGTCAAGGAGTAAAATGAGTGATGGAGAAAAAAATTGTGGACTGGTCACATAGTCATCTTTCTTTGTACAAAGAGTCAAAGATGAATAAATACTTGCATAGCTTATGCCTAATTTTTTAAGTGTTAGACATGTATTTCACACTAAGTATTTTCTATATAAAATAAAATCAGTATTCACAGTAATTATTGTGAGAGTTAGGTCGTTCTAAGGAGATATTGCAGGTTATTTTTGGGTCCAAAAGAAGTTCATAATATTTAACTGATTAAGTTTTGAAACATGGAGATTTTAGGATTTCATTTTCCATGAGGCCATATCCTATTTCTAGTTCATAAAGAGAAAAAATTCAAATGCATAAAATTTTCTTTTGCATGCAAACATGTACCTGTTTCATTGGAAACTTCATTTTCTGAGCACTGAACACAATCAAAGCAGCACTCTGCTGTTTCTTTCTGATGAATTTTCCTGAATCCAGCACTACACGTCACACTACATATGGAGGAAGGAACCTGAGGCAATACATAAATATTATATATTATGTGTTTACATGTGTGTGTGTGTGTGTGTGTGTGTGTGTGTGTAGTTCAGGGATATATCATACATATAATGATCCATAGATTGATATATGTCACATTAACAGATATGGCTATAAATATTCCTCTGATATCCTGTATTAGTTAACAATTTCAAGCACATTATTATTTTGTATTACACTGCAATGCAATAACTGTCACACAATATTTACTACACCATCAGTTTCATTCTCATGAATATATAAATAAAAATTAGTACATTGGGTTTTATGAAGAAACAAATTAGGGAGAATCAAGAAAGTATTGTTGGATAAATAAGAAAAAATATGTCATATAAGACTTTCATAAACTAATGAAGTTTTGCTAAATTTAATAGAAAATCTTGAGCCTCCTATCCATTTCCCCCTTTCCCCTGCTTTTTTTGAGGGAATTCCCCCAACTACATGCCCACTCCTGCTGCACCAGCCTAGCGTTCTTCTATTCTGGGTTATCAAGCCTGCACAGGACCATTGGCCTCCCTTCCCACTCTTACCAGTTAAGGCAATCCTCTGCAGAGGAGGGGTGTCTTGGAAGTAAGATAACGTGTGGAATGTAATCAAATAAAATAACCAATAAAAATATATAAATTGGCTGATCCTATGCCATAGCACCAAGACCTGATTGTGTGCTACAACTCTCCATACCCAAATAAATCTGTGAGAGAGCTAGAATGCCAAGAGCGCTAACAAGCCTGTGAACAAAGGTAAGACCAACACTTCTGCTCCAAGGGACCCACCCAAAAGCCTGAGATAACAGGAATCTAAGAGAAACCTAGGACAGGATCTTTTGGTTTCCATCTGAACCCTGAAGCTAACCCTGTGCCACAGCTCTCCATACCCAAATTCCTCCTGGGAGATCTGTTCTCCCAGGAGTACTGACACACAAGCTTGCAGGGGGGATAAGGCACAGTCAGAGAGAGCAAGACCAGCTAGTATTAGAGACTACTAGATGGCAAAAGGCAAGGGCAAGTACATAAGCAACAGAAACCAAGGCTACTTGACATCACCAGAACCTACTTTCCCTACCACAGTTAGCACTGGATAGCCCAGCACATGAGAAAAGTAAGACTGTGATTTAAAATCACATCTCATAGTGATGATAGAGTACATTAAGAAGGCTGTAATTGATTCCCTTAAAGAAATACAGGAAAATATAGGCAAACAGGAAGAAATTCTTAAAGAAGAAATATGAAAAGTCCATAAAGAATTACAGGAAAACACAACTAAACAGGTGACAGTATTGAATAAAACTATCCAGGATCTAAAAATGGAAGAAAAACAATGAAGAAATCAAAAGGGAGACATCTCTGGCAATAGAAAACCTAGGAAAGAGATCAGGAGTCATAGATGCAAGCTTCACCAATGGAATACAAGAGATAGAAGAGAGAATAGAAGATATCACAGAAAACATTGGCTCATTTAAAGAAAATACAAAATGCAAAATGTTCCTAATCTATAACATCCAGGAAATCTAGGACACAATGAGATGAAACCTAAATGTAATTGGTATAGAACAGAGCAAAGATTCTAAACTTAAAAGGCCATTAAATATCTTCAAAAATTATAGAAGGAAACTTCCCTAACTTAAAGAAAGAGATGCCCCAAAACATACAAGAAACCTATAGAACTCCAAAGAATCTGGACGAGAAAAGAAATACTTAACATCAATAATATTCAAAACACCAAGCGCCCAAAACAAAGAAAGAACACTAAAAACAGTAAGGGAAAAAGATCAAGTAACAAATAAATGTAGACCTATCAGAATTAAACCTGACTTCTAACCAGAGACTATGAAAGCTAAGAGATCCTGGGCAGATGTCATACAGACCCTAAGAGAATACAAATTCCAGCCCAGGCTACTATACCCAGAAAAATTCTCAATTATCATAGATGGAGAAACCAAGGTTGTTCATGACAAACCAAATTTACACAATATCTTTTCAGAAAGCCACCCCTACAAAGAATACAAATGGAAAACTCTATCACAAGGAGGGAAACTAAACCCCCCAAAACCAAGAAACTAATATTCTTTCTATAAACTCAAAAGAAGATAGCCACACAAACATAATTCCACATCTAACAACAACAACAACAACAACAACAACAACAACAACAAAACCGACAGGAAACAAGAGTCATTTTCTTAATGTATTTCAACACCAATGGACTCAATTCCCCAACAAAAATACAAAGACTAACAGACTGGCTACATAAGCAGAACCCAGCATTTTGCTGCATACAGGAAACATACATCAGTGACAAAGATAGACACT
>JADRCD010215306.1:0-28558 GCA_019843815.1 Montemys delectorum
AAGGAAGGAAGGAAGGAAGGAAGGAAGGAAGAAAGAAAGAAAGAAAGCAAGAAAGAAAGAAAGAAAGAAAGAAAGAAAGAAAGGAAGGAAGAAAGGAAGATAGATAGGTAGGTAGGTAGATAGAGATAGAAATAGATAGATGATAGGTTAAATATGAAAAAAATCACACATTGCATGAAATATGTGAAAATATGTAATAATACTTTAGAGTAGTTGATTTCATATGATATGTTGAAGATCATTTTAAAATTTTAGTAGTTAACTTATTAGACTACTAAATAACTGGTAATTTACATTAAAATTCTTATAGATAAAACATTGAAATTTTGTATATCAGGCTTGAAAATGAAACTTGCAGATCTGTGTATGTGATTCATGATGTAATTCCATTCTACATGCCCTTGGAGATCTCATCTGAGTCTCCTCATTCTACAATAACAATATATATATATTTATTTATTTATCATAGAGCCAATGTAAGACTTATCCAAGTTCATAGTACAGAGCTTGGCAAACAGAATGTACTAAATAATTGTTGGGTACAACTAGAATGATATCGTTCTAGTTGGTAATTTCAATTACTATGTTCTCTGTAAAACAAGTGCTAAGATACTCTATTTCCTTCTTTTTTTTAGTATATAATGACCTACAATGTTCACTATGAGCTCTGGGCTAAGTACACTGCCCTGGAGGATATTTGTCAAAATCCTGTTTTTAAACTGAGAATGGTGATAGCAATTGTCCAGGGACCCCTTAAAAAAATGAGAAGGCCGTCTCCATCTTCAACAGAAGCTGGATAGATTCAGTTTCAATTTTTCCAAGATAATGACTAAACATTTATATACTTGCAAAGTTCCAGAAGAAGAAAATTCCATGATATAGAAACCATTAGTCTATATTCCCCAAAAAGACCTATTTTAAAACAATTTCTTCAGATCATTTCTACTATTTGATAACCAAAGACTCATTTTGAATATTGTTCAGAATGTTGGATTGTCAATTAAACATTTATATAATGGTAGTCCTGCAAAGGAGAAGCTAGAGCAAAGATCTTTTCTTTTAAGCATGAAAAATTTGGGTAGCACAAGTAATTTATGAAATATGGAAGTACTGATAAGTTAATATGTAATTTTTCATATATGTGAGATTTGATATCAGTGAAGGTTTCTTTTAAATGTCAATCAATACAATCTCAAATCACCTGAAAAGAGAGTCACAATAAGGAATTATCTAGATCTGGTTAATCTGTGAGCATGTCAATATATATTTATGTGTGTGTGTATAAGAAGATATATATATATATATATATGTATATATGTATGTAGGATATGGGTATAAGGATATATGTGTGTGTGTGTATAAGGAGATAGAGAGAGAAAGAGAGAGATAGAGATAGAGAGAGAGATAGGTATATTAGTGATACTAACCTGTATATGTATAAGGATAGGATTGAGAATATAGTCAGGGATTATGTTGCTCTTACAAAGTGATGATAGTAGATTCTCTTTGGTCATGACCCTACTAACCAGGGGATGTTGGCCAGTTTTCTAGTATCAGTTATGGTTTCACCCCTGCTGAATAAGCCTTGGGTTCAATTAGGTAGCTGCTCGTTACCACCAACAGGTGAGTGTCACTTATCACACCTTTACAGTATCTTACAACGCTAGTCATTGTTCTGCTCTATAGGTGTCACGGGTGGGTAGGACGATTAATGCTTCCCTCCCTTGGCAGCTTGCATAGGATTTTCTATATCATGAAACGTAGACTGAATGATAGAGGCTTTCGGGCTAAACTTAAGATCCTTTGTCCTAACTGTGTGGTATCTTCAGCAATAGTAGTTTACCTTCAACCTCTTAGCAACAACCAAAGGCAAGACCCATAGTCTGTGTTTTCAGGTGACAAAATCCGTCTGGATTTAATCCACTTTCTCCTATGTTCTGGGAATCCCAGCGCTCCCATGCTGCAGCCGCCCGTGGCTCACAGCTCTGTCCCAGCCAGGTCCCCAGGTTCGGGAGTTGCTGGTGTGGACACATCTCTGGGACAGTCCCTCCCACTGTTAGGCGGCAGCACCTGCCCAGCCCCGCCCCTCTGCATGCCTCAAGCCCGCCCTCCAGACTTGGTTTCTAGGGCCTCTTCCTCCAAGTCCAGGGCTAGCAGCCTTGGGTTTATGTCTTTATTTGACGAAAACGAGCTATTGCGAAGCTGTTGGTACCTGTATTTGGGAAACATAGCATACAAACAAGAAACTTACAGCCTCAGTGGCGAAAATTTTTTCATGTCCGAGACGGAGAACTCTTGCAGTTGTTTATGTCATCCTTTCTCCAGACAGAAGATAGTAAAAACTTGCAATCAAAGATCTGTTCATCTTATTGATAAAGTCACTAATAAACCAAAATGTCTGTCAATGTCAACTGCAACGTGTCAGACCAGTTCTATCGATAAAAGATACCCCATTTGATTGCTAAGGTTGAGAGCAAAGGAAATGGAATCAAGACAGTTGTAATCAACATGGTTGACGTTGCAAAGGTACTTAATCGGCCTCCAACATATCCTACCAAATATTTTGGTTCTGAGCTGGGAGCACAGACCCAGTTTGATGTTAAGAATGACTGTTATGCCGGGTGGTGGTGGCGCACGCCTTTAATCCCAGCACTTGGGAGGCAGAGGCAGGCGGATTTCTGAGTTCGAGGCCAGCCTGGTCTACAGAGTAAGTTCCAAGACAGCCAGGGCTACACAGAGAAACCCTGTCTCAAAAAAAGAGAATGACTGTTACATTATCAATGGATCTCATGAGGCAAATAAGCTGCAAGACATGTTGGATGGACTCATTAAAAAATTTGTTCATTGTCCAGAGTGTGAGAATCCTGAAACGGATCTGCATGTTAATCCAAAGAAGCAAACAATAGATAATTCTTGTAAAGCCTGTGGGTACCGAGGCATGCTTGACACACATCATAAACTCTGTATATCGATTCTCAAAAACTCACCTGAGAATAGTGACATTGGTACAGGAAAGAAAGAAAAAGAAAAGAAAAATAGAAAGGGCAAGGACAAGGAAAATGGCTCTATATCCACCAGTGAGACACCACCCCCTCCACCACCAAATGAAATAAGTCCTCCACATGCTGTGGAAGAAGAGGAAGATGATGATTGGAGGAGGACACAACTGAGGAAGCTCAAAAGGCACAGAATGGATGAAATCAGTGACTATGCAAAAGGCCTGACACTTTGCAATGATTTGGAAAGAACTGTAGAAGAGCATGCTAACATCCTGTTTGATTTTGTTAAGAAAAAGAAAGAAGAGGGCATTATTGATTCATCTAATAAAGAAATTGTGGCTGAGGCAGAAAGGCTGGATGTAAAAGCCATGGATTCTCTTGTTTTGACAGAACTTCTCTTTGATGAGAAGATAAGAGAGCAAATCAAGAAATACAGGCACCATTTTCTAAGATTTTGTTGTAACAACAAAAAGGCTCAGTGGTACCTTCTTCATGGTTTGGAATGTGTGGAAGCAATGCATCAAGCTCAGCTGATCTCTGAGATTCCACATAGCTTGAAGGAGATGTATGATGCAGACCTTTTAAAGAGGAGGTCATTATCAGCTGGTCAGAAAACGCCTCTAAGAAATATGTCTCAAAAGAACTTGCCAAAGAGATTCCTGTCAAAGCAGAGCCACTTATTAAATGATTGAAGGAATAATCTTCTCATGTTAAGAAAGCAGACGAAGATGAAAATATTGAGGTGGTATATTCTAAGACTGCCTGTGTATCAAAAGTTGAAACTATGAAGTCTGACAACAACGATGATGACAATGATATTGACACCATTTAAAAGGATGGATGCAACTTACCTTAACAGTGTAATGCTGCAATTTTTTTCTCCATTATCAGGCAGAAGTGCAACATGTATGTGCA
This sequence comes from Montemys delectorum, assembly GCA_019843815.1. Classification (NCBI taxonomy): domain Eukaryota; kingdom Metazoa; phylum Chordata; class Mammalia; order Rodentia; family Muridae; genus Montemys; species Montemys delectorum. The sequence goes on from JADRCD010215306.1 coordinate 3,915, forward strand.
AGAGCTAAAGTGGTTTAACATCATGCTACACTTGACACTAAATAGCTATTATTGTGAGTGGTCTATAATTAAGCTCAATGAGATATCTAGGGAGTCCATACATATCAGTGAGCAGTTGTAGTTTGCTTATTTATAGCATGTTTCTTTCAGAAAAACTAGTGGTGGACATATTTGGATCACATTTATATAGTTATAAAAAATAAAGGTTTGATTTTGGTCATCCTTCAGACTTTGGGCTATGAACGGCTTATACTGAAGTAATTGGCTACTTTTAGGATGTTGCACCATTTAATTTAGGCTCCTTGAATTTGATAGGTTGTTAGGTACTGAAAACTTGAAGAATGCAAATATAATGACCTTACTCAGCCAAAATACATCAAAATGAAGTATTTTGAAAGTTGTATCTCCAATCCCAGACCATTCAGAATGACAACTGACAACTCTTGTCATTCTAAGGAAACTTCATGATTAAATGACAGTGTGACATCTTCATGAGAACTAAAAATGACCTGTGCATCCTATTGTTTAAGAGCAAATTTTAAAACTTGGGAGTTGTGGTTTTTCAGTTTGAGTACACTCACCCCAAATCGTAGCCTTTCAAGTCATGTGCATTGCACATTGGATAAGCCACTGAAATTATTAACAAGTAAGTATTTTGTATTGAAAGCTTTGAGGTGTGATTAAATTGTAAACTCTGATTCTATTTGGGAGAAACAGGAAGAAAGGTGCACTTAATCTCTAGCTAAAACAGCAAAATTTTTCAACTTTTACCCTTAAATTAAAAATTCAAAATGTTTTGACATACTGTATCTTGTGTTTGTTTCCCCCTCCCCAATATTATAGTTTATTCTTTAATGCCTTTTAATTTGGATATAATATCTTGTACTTTCGATTTTGGTTGCTATCTTGCCAAAATAAGTGTTACTGTTTTTCAAGCTTGATCCCCTTCCCCAATCGTCTTATTTAAAGATAAAGTTAAACTCGTACTTCTGAGTCAGAGCCTGTATTTTGGTGTAAGACTTGGGATATTTTTTACTTCACACTGAATATAGCTGGATACCGGAGAAGTCTGGTGATGGCCACTGGATGTGTGTAGCTACTAAGGCCTGACCAATCCATTCAGAGCCTTGGAATTCAGACACAAAAGAGAATTCTTACCCACTTGCTGGCATGAGCTCTATCTGGGGTCCTGACTTTATTTGAATACTTGTCTTCAATATTAAAAACATATCACATATTTCTTTCCACAAAAGTACATTCTGGGAGTTAAAAACCCATGTGGTTAATTTGTGTATGGTGTTGGCAGCTCATACATTGTTTGGATCTTATTCTTTGTGTCATCCATCTCACAGATTATAAGACTTTAATAAACATGTGAACAATTCTGCATTAAAATCATACAAACATTTGGTAAAATTAAAACCTTGGTAGAGTCTAAGTGTGGAACAGGAGCCATGCACCTGGGATGGTAACAAGGGAATGTGCTGTGTCACCAAAGAAGTGGTACTTGGAAAGCCACTTGTCTCCTGGGTTTGGCCAGCCCAGCCATTTGTCATTTTTTGAGATTCTCAAGTAGAACAGCACATGCTGCCTCAGGTCGGCAAGATTTTGTCTTAGAGCTGTTGCTTTCAAGGGAAATTGTCAGGTCTTAGACAATTAGGAAGGTCTTGGGCTTCTGTTCATTCTGGTGCCAAACCAGTGGGATTCAAATTTCACAACATTGCTCTATTGAGGTGTCTTAAAAAGTTTCCTGTTTCAAACAGCTACCTTACTTGATTAAAACAATATTAAAATTAAATAAAAGAAAGAAATACTGCCCTATTATGGTAGCACATGTCTGTAATCCCTGCACTTACAAGAAGGAAGGGCAGATGATAGTTAATTTAAAGCTGGACAGAGCGAGAGCAACTGCAAAACCAGCTTCAAAATATGATGAAACCCTCCCTCAAATTCCTCAAAAATGTAAAACTCAGTTCGAGTGAGACTTGTCATACGGAGCATAAGTTCTTTCCATTTTTCATTGCTCATTTATTACGTATATATTACATGTATATGTATGTACACACACACACACACACACACACACACACACACACACACACACTAGCAGCTACCTCTACCCGGATAACTAATATCTAAATGTTACATTTCATGATATCTACTATGGAATCTCCCTGTACTTGTGAATAAAATATATTTTTAACAAACACTGTTATTAATAAAAAAAAAAAAACCTTTGCTCAAATTACTCAAAAACTATAGTTCAGCAGTCATGAAACTGCATAACATACAGGTGTCTTCATGTATGTTTCATCTGAGAATATTTATAGCACAAAGTGATTTTGGTGAAAAAAAAAAATGCTTAAGGGCCAGGACAAAGGCTCAGTAGGTAAACACACCTATGATCCCCAATATCAACCTACATGGTAGAGAGAAAGAACTACCTTTTGCAAATTGTCCTCTGACCTCCACGAGCATGCGGTGGCATGATATTCCATTTGTTTTCTCTCTGCCTTGCTATTTCATTGGTATATTTTCTGGATAAACATTTATAAATTCAGGACATCATTTTTGTGCCAGGTATTGAGCCAAATGCTGTGTCAAATGTAGGAAGGTGGCTTTTGCTCATCCAAGTATATCAATAATGAATCCTTCATTGAACACAAATAAGAACCTCTGTGACATTCAGTCATTCAAGATTGTGCCACCAGAGACAACACAGCCTAGGCACTCGGAAACCTAATATTACTTATTTTCTTATTTCACAATATCCAATTGTTAAGTAGGAATTGAATACATTCAATGCATTAATGTACATATGAGTTATATATTGGTTTCACAATCAAGTTACTCAATGCCCTTTTTAAAGTCCATAGTGTATATTATACTCTCATGGCTTATTCAATTATAAATGCAAACGACTTCCGTTTGAATACCAGTTCCCTTTTACCATACCTAGTGCTTTGCAAGCACCACTGTATTCCCTGCTTTTGATGACTTAACCTGCTTTAAATTTCATATCCCAAATCATACACTATTTGTCTTCCTAGGTCTCACTTACCCATGTCTTTCAATCCCATTTGTTGTATACATACTATAATATTTAATTAAATTGTATTTAACTAATGCCCAAAGCATAAAAATTTATATGTTGTATAGAATACAACTTTATTCACATAAGTAATTCCTGTTACATGCAAAATACATGAATACCTTTTGATACTGTGTTCCCATGATCTAGACATATTTTTCTAATGAATTATAGACTGGCTTTTTGCATACAAACCACAATTGTTGCCATCACACCTATTGGAGTCCTCTGATAGTAATGCCTCAATGAGGAATTGCCATGATCAGAGTAACCCCATCCACTCAGCAGATGGTCTTGTGCTGTATAAAGAACAGTACTAAAAATCAACCTGTGGACAAGTGAGGCAGCGAGGATTATTCCTATGTGGTTTCTGCCTTTGAATCCCTGCTTGAGTCCTGCCCTGGCCTGGCTTCTCTCTCAATGATGTAATATGAATCCCTGCTTGAGTCCTGCCCTGGCCTGGCTTCTCTTTTGATGATGTAATATGATCTCTAAGTATAACACAAATAGGCCCTCTCTCCACTAAGCTGCATTTGGTCAAAATATTTCATGATAGCAACAAAATGAAATCAAAATAAACTCCCAACAATACACACTCCCAGCAAATGTTGTAATTGTTCTGCTTCCTCCATAATGGATTAATCATATAACTGCTTTCAATTGTCTTCTATGCAATAGATTTGTCAATATATGTGGGAGGTATTATCTCATTGTACCTTTTTAAAAAATTTCTCTGATGATTAATAATGCTGTATAACATTGGCCATTTTACATGTCTTCTTTAGATATTTCTACACTCAAATACTTTGGCCATTTTTTTAAAAAATCATGCAATTTGCTTGCTGTTTAGTTAGGTGTACTTTTATCTATTTTGATATTAAGTTCATATCAGTTAATTTTGGAGAACTTGTCCAATAGCATGTTAAGATTCACTTACAATTGCAGGTTGCATACATTCTTGGACAGATGTGTATTAGTTGCCCTGTCCACATGTTTATTTGGGGTAGGCATTATTTCTGCTTTTGGTGTGATATCTTGCCAAAGGGATCATTGATAAAACCAGTATCAAAGAGCGTCTGTCCATTGTTTCCTTCTAGGAGTCAACAGCTATGCCTTTACTCTAATTCAACTTAATGTGCATATGTGCATCAGACAGGATTCAATTTTATTACTTGGCGTGGATCCTCAGTGTTCTCACACCCCTGACCAACAGTGCTCTTGATATTCCTTTATCACTAAAATTCTATAGTAATCTCATCCTTCTTATTGGATTATTTTTCTGAAGAGTCTTAATTTGTCTTAGCAGGAAAGCTCAAGACAAGATGACATTTCTATGACAGATCCTCCCTGATTTTGCTGTAAGGGCAGCCTGGATAACGTCGACAGAATATGTTTTATGTCTTGCAGAATAATACATCATTTAAAGAAATGGAATGCTTCCTGAATTTGCATGTCATCCTTGTACAAAGACAATGTTAATACCTGCCTTATCCTTCCGATTTTAGCATATGTACTGCCAAAGTGAGTGTGGGAAGGCATGGGTAAAACTAATTTTTTATCTTTTATTTTTTTATTTTTTGTTTTTTCTATCTTGTAACTAAACTTTATTTTATTTAAAAATTTCCCTCTTCCACTGAGGCAAGACGAGGAAGACTAGTTATAAGTAGATATTAGTCATAAATTACAAGATAATCACATTACAATCTACAGACCCGAAGAAGCCAAATAACAAGGAGGACCTAACGGAGGATGCTTGAATCCCTTCTGATCTTCTATGTTTTATCATGAGATTAAAGAAAAACTATAGTTATAGCAACAAAAAAGAGACTTATAAAGGCTTACTATCTGTAACTAATTCATTCTCATGATTCTGAAGTCAGATGGATATCCAATCAAATATCTACTCCTTTCTTAGAGCTAGCTGGCCTCTCTTTATCCATATATTTGGAATAGATATTGATATAGATATAGATATAGATGTAGATTTAGATATAGATATTCCTGAAGGATTCTTGGATTGTGTTATGAAAAGGTTTATTATAACCATTGATAGTATTGAAATTCTTTGTAAAAGAAACTTCCACAATCATTTTGTTTTATGCTTTTGAAAAGAGTGGTTTTTTTCAAATAATACATGAATTAAAAGAAGGTATTTAGTCTTATTATGAAGTATTTTCTTTTGTCACTGAATATCCTATAATTTTGAGAAGTCTCTCCTTGGAGGAATATATTTAAATGGTAATTTTAAGAGCAAATGAATTATTTGTACCTTTCAGAAGAACCTGCATTTTCTTGATCTTAAAGGTAAGTGAAATTTCTTAAGAAAGGTTGAACAGTAGGTCATTAGCATAGGCCTCATAAGTAAGTAAATTGAGGGGAAAGTTGCATTCAAATTAAAATCATTTTAATTTTTAAATTCAAATTTTTATTTGAATATGTTAATTATACACCATAATGGATTTATTATGCCATTTTCATATACAATGTACTTTATCTTATTCATCCCTATTATTCTCTTTTGTTTGTTATACTCCTGATGATCAAATTTTCTTCTATCCACATAGTTCTTTCTCTCTTCTCCTTCCTCCTTCCCTCTCTCCATCCATTCCTTCCTTTCTCCCACTTTCTTCTGCCTACTTTTCTTCTCTTCATTCACTCATCCCTCTACCTTGCTCTCTTTTGTTCTTTTTCATTATTATTTTGATTATAAATGTAGTTATTTGCAACTGATGATACTGACAGATTTTTCTCTGGAAGTTTTTTACACAGTGAACAGTGGTAACTACATAGGCTCATAACTGGTCGAAGGGGTAAACATTGGGACAGTTGAGAGTGCAGACAAACATGGGAATTCTATATCACTCCTGCAAGATTTACAGATATCATGAAAGAGATAATAAGCAGATGTAATAAGTGCGAAGTAAGAAGTGGGATGGGATTGACCATCTTTCAGAGATGGCATCACCATTGGATTGCCGATCTCAAAGAAGTTGTCATGATGGGCACAAAAGCTGTGCAAGTTAGAACATGGCAACATCCTGTCATAGAAGGTAGAGAAGGGTTCATCAACTCCATCAGGGGACCTAGACGCAGTTATGGAAGTTAGGGGGAGAGGTTCATTAGGCCTCTTGTCAGTTAGTAGTTGCTAATAATAATGATGATATGATAATAAGGGGTAGAGGAAAGATTTTGTGGAAAAAATATGTTCTTTTTTGGTTATTTTATTTATGTTTCAAATATTATACTCTCTGCTTGTTTCTCCCTTGGGAACTCCCATTACTTTCCCCCTGCTTCTATGAGGGTACTCCCCCACCCACTTGCCCACCCAAGCCTCCCCACCCTTGCATCCCTTACACTGGAGCATCAAACCTTCACAGGACCAAAGGCCTTTTCTCCCATTGATGCCAAACAAGGCCATCCACTGCTACATATAAGCCATGGGTCCCTATCTTCAGTTGTAGTCCCTGGGAGCTCTGGGAGGGTCTGTTTGGTTGATATTGTTGTTCTTCTTATGGGGTTGTAAACACCTTCAGCTCCTTCAGTCCTTTCTTTAACTCCTCCATTAGGGACCCTATTCTCAGTCCAATGGCTGGCTGCTAGCATCTGCCTCTGTATTTGTCAGGTTCTGGCAGAACCTATCAAGAGGCAGCTACATCAGGTTCCTGTCACCAAGCGCTTCTTGGCATCCAAAATAGTGTCTGGGTTTGGTGTCTGTATATGGGATGGATCCCGAGGTGGGGCAGTCTCTGGATGGCTTTTTCATCATATATATAGTTTATATAAGTTTGGTAGGGTGTGTTACAGACTGTGGTCCAAGTAGTCCAATAATAACTGATAGTAACTTTCTCCTGCTAGAAAGGCCAAGGATTCTGCATTGTTCATTCCATGAGACTGGATGGCTTACCAGTGTCAGTCTGTTGTGTACATCCAAGGGAAGTCCTAGAAAGCTTCTGATTTTCAGTCTACATTGTATTTCCAAATACGTAGCTTCTTAACATCAGCGAAGGAATGAATGTCACAGGAACTGAAAACACGCCAGTGGGAATGAGGCTAAGCAAGCAAAAATCAAAAGTTTCTTCTTCCATATCACTCTATGTGAGCTGCCACCAGAAGATACGCTCCAGGCTTAGGGTGAGGCATCTGATCTCACATAATCAACCAAAGAAGAGACCCTCACACGTGCGTCCAAACCCTGGAGTTTTAGCTAAGTCCAGAGGTCAAGATGACAGCCAAGATTAGCCATCATAAAAGGCCTCACTTTGCTGCCCACACCAGCTCTTACGTAGCCTGTATTAGCATTAAATTTATGATTCTTCTACTAAAATTATAGATGTGTTCAATCATATCTTACCATATTTTGGTATTACCAATGTAAGTAATGTTAAATATCAAGCAACTGTCCAAATAATAATAATAATAATAATAATAATAAGAGATAGGTGAAGAAATACTTAATGCATTCATCCAAACACACACACACACACACACACACCATACACACACACACACACACGCATGGTGACAAAAACAAAAGTTCTCTCTGATCTTATCACTATTACAGTATAGGAGAAGCAGATTCACAAAAAAAGTAATATAAAATGTCATAAATGATAAATTACGCAATAGTGGCTGTGACTTAACTGTATAATTAGTATAAAAAAGGATAATTTTTCTCAGAAGAGAAATATTAACTCTTCATATATTAACCTGGTCATCAAGATTCAAAACGCTATAATTTTCACTTTGCTTATTTCTATATTTACTCTTCACACATTACTTTATATGCTGTGAATATTTTTATTAGTTTATATGTTAACGAGAGGGATGTTTTCTGTTATAGTGCATTAAAAACATCAGTCTCTTAAATAGAATTTGTTTGGAATGTAATAATTTTACTGTGTAGGAATGAACTCATCAAGTCTTTTGTGTTGGTGCCTATCAGCCTCTGTTACACATATTTTTAACTTCTCTAAGTGATTTCTTCATAACTGATAGCGACTTCCCCTTCTTTATAGCCTCTATGTTCTCATATTTTGTACTTATTTTTTCCCTTGTCATTTATGTGTAGTTTTGGATTTCTTTACAGTATGGTATTTCTGCGTATCTTAGGATTTTATATTTTTCTACTGAAGTTCCATACTGGGAGAATGGGGTTTAAAAATCTAACTTAGGCTAAAAATTAAGGAGTGCTTAGGAGAGGAATAAGTACCTTTGTATTTCATGTGTGCATATGTGCTCGTGTGTGTGTGTGTGTGTGTGTGTGTGTGTGTGTGTGTGTGTGTGAGAGAGAGAGAGAGAGAGAGAGAGAGAGAGAGAGAGAGAGAGGCCATGAAAATGAGAGGGTGACAGGAAATAACTACCCCTAACATCAGTGACTTTTATGCTGTAGGATAGAAAAGGCTATGACAGGAAAGGACATCCTAAGAAAAACTTTATAAAAATCTTTGCTTACATCTGCCATGAGGTACATAAGCCGTTACGGCATTCACATGAACTCTCCTCTGATTTATGACCTCATAAGCCAGCATTTGCTGCATCTGCTACTTTTTTGGGAAGTGCCTTCACTTCCATGTTCCCTCAGGAAAAATATGCGAGGCACAGGCTGTCTCTACACACCCATTTAAAATGGCCTAGCCTCTGAACGTCTTCAGAAGCTCCACTTGCTCTGTGATCACAGGAGACTATGATTACAAGTCTTTCTCTAGTGGCCTTGCATTCCACAATTGCTTCTATGTGCAGTGGTTTTCAGTCTCAACTTGAAATTATGTGGTTTAGTATTCTCCTTTCTGATGCAGAATGTGTGTCTGTGTCAACATCTGAGTGTCTGTGTGTCTATGCAGTTTGCTTCTGCTTATTTACTATTTTTGTCCCAAAGACATTGTCTGCTATTGGAGTAAATTCAGTGTCACTGCAGTGTTTAGTGCTTGAGTTCTCAGATTCCTATCATCTCATTCATGAAGATTTCAGTTAAAATATACCGGCTTGGGGACTGGAAAGATGTCTGGCTCGGAGGTTAAAAGCACTTGCTTTTCTTACCTAAGATCCAGGCTAGTTCTAGTACTGATAAGCAGTACTCATGATGCCTGTAACTCCTGTTCTGTAGGATCTGATGCCCAGTTCTGTCCTCTGTGAGCACTTGTACACATGTGTTATAGACACCACATAACATAAAAACACAGATGAGTAAAGACAAAATCTAAAATATTTAAAGAATATTGCCTTAAAGTAAATTCTAAGTTCTTTCACAAAATAACGCTGAAACTCCTGACGCTTGCTTGCTTGCAAGTAGAAATGGACAGGCATGTACTCATAAGCTAGGGAGATGTCTACCCACTAGAGAAGGTTTTTCTTTCTAGGGTAGCTTCAACAGAGAGATCCTTGACTTCCCTTGTCTTCTTTGTGAAGGGTCATTGACTAAGTGGGTGGACAAGTTAAAAAGCCCTAGAAAAATTTAAGAAATCGAGCCAGGCAGTGGTGGTGCACGTCTTTAATACCAGCACTTGGGAGACAGAGGCAGGCAGATTTCTGAGTTCGAAACCAGCCTGGTCTACAGAGTGAGTTCCAGGACAGCCAGGGCTACACAGAGAAACCTTGTCTCAAAAAAACAAAAAAAAATTTAAGAAATCATCATTAATGTATCCAATATTAGAGATACATTGCAATATTTCATCTGTAGGGTTAATGGGTCAATATTCTAATTATTTGTGATTTCTAGATTCTAATCTGTTTATACCATCTTGACCTACTAATAGGTGCATTTTAAGTAAAAAGGAAAATTAAATTAAAACTTGTAAATTCTACTCACTCTGAGGAAGATTTGAGTGAAGATATTTGAGATAGTTAATATCATGCTGTATTTTCCCTCAATATGACTGATTATTGCCACCATCTCTTGTAGAAAAACTGCTGAAGTTTCTCAGGTCATTCATTTGTTTCAGAAATGCACTATAATTTTTCAACTAGTTTAGGTAAATAACAGGAAATATGTTTATTAAATTTATAATTTACATGAAACTAATAGAAACAAAATAATCAACAACTTAGAAGTTCTTTCCATTCTGAAATAATGAATTTAGCCCATAAAAACTAAAATATGTCAATGATGCATGTAAGTTTATATGCTCCAAATAGTGAAAAAAATAGGTAAATAAAAGTATACACTATGTCATGATAAATACTCCAATATTGATTTTGTAATTAGTCATTATGATCATAAGCTGCATTATTAAATTTTCAGCATTCAGGAGTAAAGAAAGTGTTAAATAAGTAAAACCCTCACTGAGGAGCTGAGTTCTACCCCAGAACCCACTTAGGAAGTTAGTTGTTCCAGCCTGCACTTCCAAGCCTAGTGTTAATATGAAGGGATAGGTAGGTTATTGGTACTTGCTGGTCAATCCATCTAGCTGAGTGTATGAGCCCAAGACAATGAGGTACACTATTTCAAACAATAAAATATATGGTTCCTGAGGAAAAATATCCAGTGTTGACCTTTGCAATCCTCACTCTTGTGAACACATTTGCATATTTGTATCCACACTACACACACACACACAAAAGAAATATTTAAAAAAAATTGTCATTCAAAAGCATGAAATAAAAGTGCTACTCATACTACCCTACTAAATGTATTAACAATGTAAATTTTAAACAATCCACTATTTACAAAATATTGATTAATATAAGATATATTCATTGCAAAATTAATGAGAAATATCTCAGTAATTATATAATGTAACTTCACAGATTTTTGAACGCAATATAATATTGCAGACTTATTACTAAATTGAAAAATGATTGCAGAAAGTATTATGACATACTGTCACTTGGCAATAGGCAGAGCAATAAATATATGATACATAAAAATATAATGATAGCTATTTGTATGAGAAAGGACACAATACAAGAGCAGCTATGGGACTTCATGAATACGCATTGTTCACTTCTTTGATCATAGAATTTCTATATATTTATGATCATGAAATAGTTTATTTTTTTACTTTTAAAAAAAAGATTTTTGACTACATGTGAATTTGTAGGTGTTATTCATCATAGAAAACCTCTATTCCACATCAATTAACATGCAATTGTAGTTTCACTACCTGGTTCTAGTGAGTGAGAGGAACGTAAGTCTCATTGTCAGGATAAGGAAATGGAGGGTAATTGGGGCGATCGTTACAAATGATAGAGGATGAAACAAATGTGTACCTTAAGTCTTTTCTAGCTGGTGAATTGGATCATAGGGATGTGATTACCAGCAAGAATTACCTACATACAGCAAACTACATGTGATTGAGTATATGAGTTAATATAATATAACTAACTGGTTTGTGTCTTTAAAAAGGTGAGGTAAATATTATTTAGATAAATGGAAACCTTAATCTCTTATTGCTTTCTTGTATATATTGTGCAACTGGAAAAGAATAAAGCTGTTCTTTTTTGGAAATAGCTTTGCTGCCAAGATAAGGATTCGATTTTAGATTTAGAACAGTGTCACTTTATATGTTTTACAATTCTCTAAAGGAAGAAAAAGAGTGGCTCTAGTCATTGAACATGAACAGTTCCTAGATATTATCTGTCCCCTGATGGAAGAACATTACATTATTTGTGAAGTATTCTTGTCAAAAACAGAATGTAAGTCAGATCATTTTTCTATATCTTATTTAAGAAAAATAGAGATATTCTAGATATGTTGTATTATAGTGTATGGTTACAACAAGGCACAAATGACATGCTGTATTGATTTCTTTTTTCATTTACATGAAATAATAATGTATGTTGAATTTAAATACGTTGAATATTTTAAGTGTGGTAGAAGTATTGTAATCACAACCAAAGAGAAGGTTTCCCCAGAATAAAAAGGAATATGCAGGCAATATTGTTAAGATTGTACAAACCTAGAGACAAATACAAAATTTTTCATTTTATCATGATACTTACTTTTATATAGTTGCAACTTTTAGCCATATTTCAATATTTTCTAGAAACAAAGTAGATTAACTTATCATGGACTTTAGAAATTTGCCACAGTCACTTCCAGGATGAGTCCCTTAAATGTGGGTAAAATAAGATGATTATCCTCTTGTGTGTGGCTAGACATGGACAACTAACAGCTACTGTAAGCTGGGTCCTTGTGATTGCCCAAGGGAAACTCCTATTATTAAGGCTGTGAGGAATCGATGGCCATGGATGTCACTGGTTTCCTGTGAGTCTCAGTGCTGCCTGATCTCCAGAGGCCAAATTTGACAGGAGGAGAAGCTGCCATAAATTGAATCCTCTAGTGTCAATAGGATGATAAAATTTCAGCATACTAGAAACAAGAATAAAATGACTTTTACAGGCAAAAGGTTAATGAAGATGTGGTTGCCTACTTGGCTATGTGGCAATGGCTCCTTAGGTACTATGTTTTTAAGAATAATGCATATGGAAATCAATCAGTATATACCTTTACCTTCTATAATAAGGAAAATAATTAATAAACAGGAGTTGCATACTAAAGATTGTCAACTAAGATTAAATGGTCCCCTACACAAGTTTATGAAAGAAAAATATTGATTCTTTGCCCTCTTCATGAACAAGTACGACCAGGCATTTAAAATGCATTCTAGCTGTCAGTGAAGATTGTGGATGAGTGCCATGCCCCTGAAGTTAGCCAATCAGTAACATCACATACAATTTAAAGTCAACAGCAGACTGTCTCAATAGTTGTATATTAATGATGGAATACTAGCCAACTCCTGAAATGCACTAAACCAAAGCCAGTATAAAATAATTAGAGAGGTCAAAATAAAGAGAACAGCTGACTGTCGTTTATCTAGCCCATCTATTCCTCAACTTAAGGCTTGGGGAGCACAAATGATACTTCAAACTAGAGTGTAGAAGATGGTGTATGCCAGTGTACCAGGGAGTCTGCTGCAAGACTGTGATTCCAGAAGTGACAGGAAGCATAGTTATGAAATCTCACAACATGGCTGTTTAAATAAGATACAAATATGACAATATCAGTTGACATGTAAACATGGATGAAGGACATATCAAGTCCAATAGTGTGACGAAGTCAGCCCTAAAGGCTTGTACAAACAAGTGATTAATGAGACTCTATAGATTGTATTTATATATTTATTTGTGTGAATGTATGTGTGTGTGTTTGTATGTGTGTGTGTGTGTGTGTGTGTGTGTGCAACAATAATTAAGGAAAGGAGGCCATGAATTTGATAGAGAGAAGAAGGGGAATGAAAGATGTTGGGGACAAAAGAGGGAAGAGGAAATTAGGTAATTATATTTTAATTAAATCAAAGTAATTTTTAGGGACTCATGCACTCCTCATCTGGTTTTCTCTCCAGTGAGTAATGAATCCATGTCTTGTATTGTGAAAGATCTCTCAATCACAGAACCTGTCAGTTTAGGAAAGACCATATATTCTTTACTTAAGACATGGTAGTGCCTCACACTTTATACAACTAATACCTCACAAATATTTTCTATATTATAATTGAAATTACTTGAAAGAGTAGGACAACTAGCTATATAGAGTGAAAGAAAATTCTACACTTGAACTAGTCAAGTTCTCCAATGAATTCTGGGCTTATGAAACCCATTATAAATGGGGTTCAAGTCCTTTTGATGGGTATGGTAGTTGCAATAAGAATAATCCATAGATTTGTAAATTTAAATGCTTTGTTTGTAGCTGGTGGACAAGTTTGATGAAAAGATGTAACCTTTTTGAAAGAGGTGCGGCGTTGGAGTGGGATTTGAGGTTTTAAGGACCCATGCTAGGATGTCTCTCTCTTTAACTGCCTCTTACCTGTGTATAAGATATTAGTTCGTATCTATTCCTCTAACAACAGACCTGCCTGTTTGCTGCTTTGCTCCCACCATGCTGGTGGGAACCCTCTGGAACTGTAAATAAGCCAGTAACTACTTAACTTCCTTGTTAAGTTGCTTTGGTCATGGTGTTACTTCACAACAATGGAAAAGAATCTAAGGCAATGGGTGTCTGAGAGAGGTTTTCAATATACTGATGTAATTTTCTTAGTCTTCACTGACTTTAGAAGTAAAGATCATTATTGTAGGAAGTCCTAGACTCACAGGAAACTTTAAATGACAATCAATATTGTGTCTTGAATACAGACTGACAACCTTCAAAGAATGAAAGTAGATTGAGGTATCCCAGTTTCAAACATCCACTATGAATTTTTCTTTTTTGTTTTTGTTTGAAATGCAAAACAAGACAAAATAAAAAAGAAAGAAAGAGAGAAAAAGAAAACAAGTAGCTCAGGGCAAATAAAGGTAGAATAAAAACTTACAATATGGTAACACCAATTATAGTCACAATAAAAGCTATATTTACTGAAACATGTCATTGTCATTCAGTAATTTTGTACATAGCTCTACTTAGAACAAGTGTACTTTTGCCTATCTTAGTAATGAAAAAAATGCTTCATTTCCATAAGAAACGATGTTAATTTAAAATTCACCTACATGACCTAACTTTCTACTTTCTGTGACACATAATCTCAAAGACTTTTTTTTTTCTGACATTATGTTAAACATGACATTTGCCCATTACATTGATAGTACATCAATTTTGCTTAAAGAGGAATGAGTAATAAGGATTCTGGATATCCTAGAAAGGAAATGAATTTCAGGTGGTTGAAAATAAGACATAAACATATTCATTACCTAGTATTATCAATAAAATTTTAAAGATCTAATTATCTGAAGGACATCTTCTCCATGAAGAGGGTGCTATTGTATCTTATCATCCAATAACTAATAGCACATTGCTTGATCTAACTATTAAAGTGAGGGTATGTGTTAGGGGGAGATAAGGGTGTGTGTGTGGGGGGGGGTCTACATACTGAGAGCAAAGACCAGCCTTGGGTGTCATTCCTCAGGTGCCATTTACCTTGCTTGTTTATTTGTTTGTTTGTTTTAACAAGACCTCATTCCAGACTGGAGACAACCAAACATGATGAACTGACAATCCAGTGAGTACAGGAATCCATTTGTCTCCATTTTACGAGCACCAAGATTATAAATATGAGCTACCATGTTGTCTTTTATATACAGGTCCTAGTAACTGGAGGAGTCTCTTACTTGCACAGCAAGCACTTTACCAACTGAGCTATGACTGCACTCCATCTGTGGATTTTAAAGACAAGATACACATTTAAGACTAGCTGTGCTAATAACCACTTATCAGAGAATGCATACCATGTGTATTCTTTTGTGATTGGGTTACCTCACTCAGGATGATACTCTCCAGATCCATCCATTTCCCTAAGAATTTCATAAATTCATTGTTTTTAATAGCTGAGTAGTACTCCATTGTGTAGATGTACCACAGTTTCTGTATCCATTCCTCTGTTGAGGAACATCTGGGTTGTTTCCAGTTTCTGGCTATTATAAATAAGGCTGCTATGAACATGGTGGAGCATGTGTCCTTATTACATGATGAAGCATCTTCTGGGTATATGCCCAGGAGTAGTATGGTTGGGTCTTCTGGTAGAACTATGTCCAATTTCCGGAGGAACTGCCACACTGATTTCCAGAGTGGTTGTACCAGTTTGCAATCCCACCAGCAATGAAGTAGTGTTCCTCTTTTTCCAAAACCTCTCCAGCATCTGCTGTCACCTGAGTCTTTTATCCTAGCCAATCTCACTGGTGTGAGGTGGAATCTCAGAGTTGTTTTGATTTGCATTTCCCTGATGACTAAGGATGTTGAACATTTCTTTAGGTGTTTCTCAGCCATTTGGTGTTCATCAGTAGAGAATTCTTTGTTTAGCTCTATGCCCCATTTTTTAATAGGGTTATTTGGTTCTCTGGAGACTGACTTCTTGAGTTCTTTGTATACATTGGATATTAGCCCTCTATCAGATATAGTGTTGGTAAAGATCTTTTCCCAATTTGTTGGTTGCCGTTTTGTCCTATTGACAGTGTCTTTTGCCTTACAGAAGCTTTGCAACTTTAGTTGCATTTAGTCCCATTTGTCAATTCTTGATCTTAGAGCAGAAGCTATTGGGGTTCTCTTCAGGAAATTTTCCCCTGTGCCTATTTGCTCGAGGTTACCACAAGAAACTTAAGAAGAAGGAAGACCAAAAGGTG
Organism: Montemys delectorum; assembly: GCA_019843815.1. Lineage (NCBI taxonomy): Eukaryota > Metazoa > Chordata > Mammalia > Rodentia > Muridae > Montemys > Montemys delectorum. Next base: position 20,110 of record JADRCD010215306.1, read on the forward strand.
AACATTTCATTTCTTCTTAAAAAGGGGAATCAAATACCCACAGAAGGAGTGGCAGAGATTAACTATGAAGCAGAGACTGAAGAAAGGACAAACATATACCTATCTCCTGAGAGGCTCTGACAATACCCAACTAATACAGATGTAGAGGCTCACAGCCATTCATTGAACTGAGTACAAGGTCCCCAAAGAAGGAATTAGAGAAAGGTTCTATGGAGCTGAAGGGTTTACAGCCCCTTAGGACAAACAACAATATGAACTAACTAGTACCCTCAGAGCTCCCAGGGACCCAACCACCAATCAAGGACTATACAGGGTGGGACTGAATGTTCTGGCAGCATGTGTATAGTAGAGGATTGCAAATTCGATCATCAATAGGAGGAAAGGACCTCGGCCTTGTGAAGGTTTTGTGTCCCCGTGTAGGGGAATGCCAGGGCCAATAATTGGAAGAGGATGGGGTGGCAGAAATGGGGAGGGGGGAGGCAGAAGGGGTTTGTTCTTGTGGTTTTTGTTTGTTTGTTTTTTGGAGGGGAACCTGGGAAAGGAAAAATTTACATGTAAATAAAGAAAATATCTAATAATAATTAAAAAAAAGACTAGCTGTGACCCTTTTAGTATATGACATAGAAATTTAAGGGGTCAGGTGGAACCCAGCTTGATAGAAGTCAGCATGAAGCTCACTTTTCAGTGTGGACTATATTACTCTTCTGCCAAATAGAATCCAGTAGACCTTCTGATATAGAGGTACTTATGGTTCGAGATGCCTATTGTTGTGTCTGCAAATTCCAGTAGACTTGTAATACAGATCCACATTTTCTTGTCATGTACTTTATCAGATTAATGATTAAAAAGCAAGCCATGGAATTTACTGTTCTTTTAGTGCTCCTAAGGCCCAGGAGAGAGCCAGAACACTAGACTGAGACATCAAATGATGTCCAACACAAGCTGAGATCATCACCTCTTTGAAATCAATCTGGAAGGTAGAAGTAGAATCAATCTATCATATACAACAAATGATTCATTTGTCTCCAGGCATGTGTAGCTTTGGAAACCAAAAGCAAAACATATAAATAGTCAGTGCAGACACCAATCATCCATCTCTGTAGTATCCCTACCTCTCTCTCTGCTCATACTTAAGATTTAAAGGGCTGGTAAGAGCAGCATCTTCAATCAAAGGACAGAGAAAGCAAACCCTGTCCTCCTTCAGAAATGGATCATCCTTGTTTGTTGATGTGAGTAAAAATATCCTGCAGTTTCTCTCAGCTTCACTTGTGGAATAATAACAGTAAAGAAGAAAAGTCCCTGGAAGTAGTGGAGTCATTCATCATTTTCCTAAAAGGCGAGAAGTAGACTTGAAGAAAAACCCTTTCTATCTACTTATTCACACTTATCCAACTGTACCTAAATCTGTAGATTTGAGTGGTCAGCTTGAAATTGATAGCAAATGGGAGGCAAGAAAATTTAGAAGTATGTGTGTGAATCTGTGGCAATATCATCCTCTGTGCCTCATGTCAGTGACTAGGAAAGGAACCACCTTAGAAGCCCTCAATAGACAAAAAAGAAAATTATTTGGTTGCCAATATCAGCTATATTTGCCCACTGAGAACAGGAACATACCAGCCCTATAACATAATGAGAGACTGTGAAAGACTGTATGGAAGTGATAAATCTAGAAATACTCTGCTGCTAGACAGTATGGTATTTATTATTTCTGGACTGATGTTACCTCTTGATGGCAACATAGTTATTGACCTACTGACCTCATAGTATTGTGAGAACATGTCAACAACAACAAACCTCTTTCCATCCTTGAGGAATTTATAGGCTTTTCTGGTAATATTGACCATTGTTACAAAACTTATTGAAAAATACCATAGATAATCAGTATTTTCTTTGAAATAATAGACATGTTACAAATATTAGATAAATTGCCCTATTATTATCAGGAAGGTTTCAAATGATCCAGTGGACACTGCTATGCATGAGGCAGGATTGGATGATTTTAGGGGACATAACAGGTAACAAAACTGATGTTTTCTTGGATAGATTTTGAAAAGAAAATAAAACAATAAGATTGAAGTTATAAGTATTTGTTCTATAGTTCTGTTTTTCTTTATATATTTACTGTTCTAATAGATTCTTTTTAAAAATTATGGATCTGCCAGGTGGTGGTGGCTCACGCCTTTAATTCCAGCACTTAGGAGGCAGAAGCAGGCAGATTTCTGAATTTGAGGCCAGCCTGGTCTATAGAGTGAGTTCCAGGACAGTTAGGGCTATACAGAGAAACACTGTCTCAAAAAACAAAACAAAACAAAAAAAACAAAAACAAAAACAAAAAAAAATTATGGATCTGACCTTTCTACCTCCATATAGACCTAGGAGGGACTGCTTATCCACAGCCCTTTCTGCCCCTTCCCTGTAAGCACAAGCAGAGAGCTTGCCTCCAGGGAGTACTCTACCACAGGGACTCAGGTGAGATTTCTCTCCAGTGACTTTCTAAGGCAGGACCAGCAGGGAGGCACAGGTCTCAGAAGTCGCAGGGCAGCCAGGACAGGATACTTTCTATCTCCTTCTACACCTAGGAGGGACAGCAGATTGACAGTCCTCTCTGCACCTTTCCTGCAAGTGGAGTCTCCAGGGTTTGTTCTTACTCCAGGACTCAGGAGGGACAACTGATCCACAGCCCTCTGTACACAAGTCTTAACAGAGGAAAGCTGATCTCCCAGAAGTGCTGATAAAGGCTTAAAGGCCCACAGGAGGAACAAGGATCCAGCCAGAGACAGCAAGAGCATCTAACACCAGATATCAAATATGGCAAAAGGCAAACACAAAAATCTTACCAACAGAAACCAAGACTACTTGGCTTCATCAGAACCTAGTACTCCTACCACAGCAAGTCCTAGATATCCCAAAACACCATAAGAAAGATTTGAATCTAAAAATCATATCTTGAAGTGGTGATAGAGAAATTTAAGTAGGGCATGAATAACTCCCTTAAAGAAATACAGAAGAACACAGGTAAAGAAGTTCAAGCTCTTAAAGAGGAAACACAAAAATCCCTTAAAGAATTACGGGAAAATACAACCAAACAGGTGAAGGAATTGAACAAAACCATCCAGGACCTAAAAATAGAAGTAGAAACAGTTAAGAAATCACAAAGAGAGACAACTCTGGAGATAGAAATTATAGGAAAGAAGTCAGGAACCATAGATGCAAGCATCACCAACAGAATACAAGAGATAGAAGAGAGAATCTCAGGGGCAGAAGATACCAGAGAAAACATTGACACAACAGTCAAAGAAAACACAAAATGCAAAAAGTTCCTAACCTAAAACATCCAGAAAATCCAGGAGACAATAAGAAGACCAAACCTAAGGATAATAGGTATAGAAGAGAGTGAAGCCCTCCAACTTAAAGGGCCAGTAAATATCTTCAACAAAATTATAGGAGAAAACTTCACTAACCTAAAGAAAGTGATGCCCATGAACATACAAGAAGCCTATAGAACTCCAAATAGGCTGGACCATAAAAGAAACTCCTGCCACATAATAGTGAAAACACCAAAATACACACAAAAAAAGAAAGAATATTAAAAGCAGTGAGGGAAAAAGGTCACGTAACATATAAAGTCAGGCCTATCAGAATTACACCAGACTTCTCGCCAGAGACTATGAAATCCAGAAGACCTTGGGTTGATGTCATACAGACCCTGAGAGAACAGAAATGCCAGCACAGGCTACTATACTCAGCAAAACTCTGAATTACTATAGATGGAGAAACCAAAGTATTCCATGACAAAACCAAATTTACACAATATATTTCTACAAATCTAGCCCTTCAAAGGGTAATAAATGGAAAACTTCAACATAAGAAGGGAAACTAAAACCTAGAAAAAAGCAAAAAAGTAATCTTCCAACAAAACTTAAAGAAGATAGCCTCATGAACAGAATTAGAACTCTAACAACAAAAATAACAGGGAGCAACAATTACCTTTCCTTAATATCTATTAATATCAATGGAGTGCCTCAATTCCCCAATAAAAAGACATAGACTATCAGACTGGGTACATAAACAGGACCCAACATTTTGTTGCATACAGGAAACCCACCTCAGTGACAAAGACAGACACTATCTCAGAATAAAAGGCTTTAAAACAATTTTCCAAGCAAATAGTTCCAAGAAACAAGTTGGAGTAGCCATTCTAATATCAAATAAAACCAACAACTTTCATTTAAAGTGATCAAAAATGATAAAGAGGGACACTTCATACTCATCAAAGGTAAGATCTACTAAGATGAACTCAATTCTGAACCTCTATGCTCCAAATGCAATGGCATCTACATTCATTAAAGAAACTTTACTAAAATTCAAAGCACACATTGCACCACACATAATAATAGTGGGAGATTTCAACACCCACTCTATGCAATGGACAGATCATGGAAACAAACTAAACAAAGACACAGTGAGACTAACAGAACTTATGAAACAGATGTATTTAACAGATATCTATAGAACTTTTTATCCTAAAACAAAAGGATACACCTTCTTCTCAGCACCTCATGATACCTTCTCCAAAAATTGAACATATAATCAGTCACAAAACAGGCCTCAACAGATACAAGAACATTGGAATAATTCCTTGCATCCTATCAGATTACCATGGACTGAGGCTGCTCCTCAATAACAACATAAACAATAGAATGCCCACATACACATCGAAGCTTAACAACACTCTACTCAATGATAAATTGGTCAAGGAAGAAATAAAGAAAGAAATTAAAGACTTTCTAGAGTTTAAAGAAAATGAAGCCACAACATACCCAAACTTATGGGACACAATGAACAAAGTCTTAAGAGGAAAACTCATAGCTTTAAGTGCCTATAAAAATAAACTAGAGAGCACATACATCAGCAATTTGACAGCACATCTGAAAGCTCTAGAACACCAAGAAGCTATTTCAGTCAAGAGGAGTCAAAGAAAGGAAATAATCAAACTCAGGGCTGAAATCAACCAAATAGAAACAAAAAGAACTATAAAAAAATTAACCAAGCCAGGAGCTAGTTCTCTGAGAAATCAACAAAATAGATAAACCCATACCACACTAACTAGAGGGCACAGAGAAATTATCCTAATTAACAAGATCAGAAATGAAAAAGGAGACATAACAACAGATACTGAGGAAATTGAAAAAATCATGAAATCTTACTACAAAAGGCTATCCTCAACAAAATTGGAAAATATGGATGAAGTGGGCAATTTTCTAGACAGATACCAGGTACCAAAGTTAAATCAAGATCATATCAGTGATTTAATGGTACCATACCTGCTAATGAAATAGAAACAGTCATTAATAGTCTCCCAACCAAAAAGGCCCAGGACCAGATGGGTTTAGTGCAGAGTTTCATCAGACCTTCAAAGAAGAGCTAATACAAATATTCTGTGGTGTCCAGAGCAGATGTAGGGTGCAAGCTCTGCAGCCAGTCCCACAACACCCAGAGGAAACTCCACTCCCAGGTGCTCTGACACACCCAGGATAAAAGGAGAGGAGGAACCAACATCTTTGCAGCCAGTCCTACAACACCCAGAGGAAGCTCCACTCCCAGGTGCTCTGACATACCCAGAATCAGAGATGAGGAGGAACGAACATCTGACCCAACACTGGGAGTAACTGTAACCAGCTGGACCAGTCACACAGGAACTCCACCAGCCCAGTGTCTGAGGTTCCTTCCGGTCTATCTGGGCTGGTGTCCAGAGCAGACCTTGGAATAAAGTTCTGCAGCCAGTCCCATAATACCCAGAGGAAGCCCCATTCCCAGGTGACCTAACAAGCCCAGGATCACAGGATCCCAGAATCACAGGATCACAGAGACAGCTTGACTCTGAGGAGTTCTGACACAACTAGGATCACAGGAAGGACAGGCTCCAGTCAGATTTAGCAAAGGTAGATAGCACTAGAGATATCCAGATGGCAGGGGACAAGTGTAACAAAATAAACAACATAAACCAAGGTCACTTGACATCATCAGAACCTAATTCTCCTACCATAGCAAGTCCTGGACACACCATTACACCAGAAAAGCAAGACTCAGATACAAAATCACTTCTCATGGGGATGATACAGGATTTTAAATAGATATAAATAGCACACTCAAAGAAATACAAGAGAACACATGTAAACAGCTAGAAGCCCTTCAAGAGGAAACACAAAATCCCTTAAAGATCTTCAGGAAAACACAATCAAACAGGGGAAGGAAATGAGCAAAACCATCCAGAATCTAAAATCGAAATAAAGAAAACAGAAAGAGAGACAAACCTGGCCATACAAAACGGAGGAAAGAAATCAGGAATCATAAATGCAAACATAATCAACAGAATACAAAAGATAGAAGACAGAATCTCAGGGGCAGAAGACACCATAGAAAACATTGACATAACAGTCAAAGAAAATGCAAAAAGCAAAAAGCTCCTAAAAAAGCTCCAAACCCAAAACATCCAGGAAATCCAGGACTCAATGAGAAGAGCAAACCTAAGGATAATAGGTATAGAAGAGAGTGAAGACTCCCAAGGTAATGGGCCAGTAAATATCTTCAACAAAATTATAGAAGAAAACTTCCCTAACCTAAAGAAAGAGATGCCCATGAACATACAAGAAGCCTACAGAACCCCAAATAGACTGGACCAGAAAAGAAATTCCTTCTGACACATAATAACAAAAACACCAAATGCACTGAACAAAGAAAGAATTTTAAAAGCAGTAAGGGAAAAAGTCAAGTAACATATAAAGGCAGGCCTATCAGAATTACACCAGACTTCTCACCAGAGACCATGAAAGCTAGAAGATCCTGGGCAGATGTCATACAGACCCTACAAGAACATAAATGCCAGCCCAGGCTACTATCGCCAGCAAAACTCTCAATTACCATAGATGGAGAAAACAAGATATTCCATGACAAAACAAAATTTACACAATATCTTTCCACAAATCCAGCCCTCCAAAGGATAATAGATGGAAAACATCAACATAACGAGCAAAACTACACCCTAGAAGAGGCAAGAAGGTAATCTTTCAACAAATCCACACAATATTAATTCCACATCTTACGACAAAAACAACAGGAAGTGACAATTACTTTTTCTTAATATATTAATATGAAAAATAATATTACCAACATATCCTAATCAATTGAAATCCAAAAATATGAGAAATTAGAAATTTGTTGATTGTCATCCAATGGTCTCTCTAATTTGGTAATTGGAGAAATAGGTCCAACATTGTACAATCTACATACACTTTACACTTGTTTGTGACAGTGTCTTGCTGTGTACAACATAAGGGTCTTGAAATCTTGCTTCTCCTGTCTCAGCCTCTCTATTAGTAGTATTGTTTATTTAATGTCTTTACACTATACTATGGTTTTCAGAACAGCTTATATATTTCAAAAGTGTTTATATACCCAAAAGAAACATAGATCATTAACTAGAGAGGTTGTTTGTAAGAGAACAACAAAGAGTGCTTTGCCTGACATTTGTAACTCTTGTATCAAGTTTGAAGAAGAGGACTTTATAAGTTACTCATTCTTTGAGATGTATGCTTTTCCAAATTATCACAGCTAATGAACTAAATTCTTACCCTTACCCAATGTCTGTGCCACCCTTCAAGCAGAACCATTGTTCATTGAATCAGTTGTTGAATGACTTTATGGATAGACCATCTTAATACCTTCACCATTTCTTAAATGAATGTAACCTGTTCTCTGTGGGCTGAGAATAAAGTCACTCACTAAAGTCAAATAGCTTTGACCATAGTAAGAAGTCTGTATCCAAAAATCGAGCTTACAGTTCATTTCTTGGTTCAGCAGAACTATCAACTCTCAGCTTAGCTATGATGGAGGTAAAATCCTTTGGTGATGTGACAGTCATTGAAGTATAACCTTATTACAATGAAATCCATTGTCTAAAAATTGTTCTTATTTTGGGCTTGTACCACAGTAAGTGCCAAGATTTTAAACTCTACTAAATACAAAACAAACAAAAAGACTTTATATATTTATGTTCATTTAGGAAAATACCAGTAATGATGTATTATTTTGAAGTATACAGTTAATCTGTTTGGAGTTATTTAAAATTTATATTGAGAAAAATGTATTTTCACTATTGCTGTAGACAAACATCTACATAAGACTGTTAAATTGGTGGTTGTTTTATATCAAACAACTTTCATAATGCTTATTTGTATTGTTATGATATTTTATAAATTCTAAGGAATATGACACAAAAGTATTGTAGGTATTGAAGGGGGTGTCTGGGAAGAGTGGGGGTACAAAAGGGAAACAAGAATGTGATTCAATTCTATTTACTTAAAATATGTTTTCAAATGTTAACAAATTCAGACAAATTGAAATAATGTAACTTTTTCCATCATAATGCAATAAAAGTTAAAAAAAAAAA
>JADRCD010215307.1:0-18031 GCA_019843815.1 Montemys delectorum
AAAAAAAAAAAGTTGAGAAAAAGATGAATTCAGTTGAAGACTAAACTATTTCTCTCGGAAATAGAGCCTATATCTATAAAGTTTTATAAGATTCTTTTGAAAGCTAAATAATTTTCTGTTTGAACTAAAGCCCTTCTTTAAAGTCTAAGGAGGAGTTTTTCCTGCACTATTAAGTACTTTTAAAGGTGGGAAGACAGGAGTGGGAGAGGCTACAGTGGAATGTATCTAGGAACTTATGGAAATAAGACTTTAGAACTCCTCAATCCTAAACATAGATCTCTTACAATTTCCAACGTGGAAAACTCAATTTTAAAAAAGCAATGGAGGAACAACTATGACAGATCAATCATCTGGAACCAAAATCAAAAGAAAATGTGTGTGTGTGTGTGTGTGTGTGTGTGTGTGTTTGTGTGTATACACCTTATCAATGTCTGGTTACCTATCAAATACAAAACATAAGCAAGTAAGCTGGGGCTGCTTGAAATACATTTGCATTACAGAGGGGGAAAAGGCACTAGAGACACTGTCCACTTTCTTACAGACAAGTAAGAACTCCTTCAAGAAATAGGTTCACAGACAGAGGAACTCTACAATGGGATACACTTAGAAGAGATCCATCCAAGGTGCAGAACAGTCTGGAGGAGCAGAACTACAGAAGATGCAAGACCACAATCTGCTCTGCACAACCACTGGCTGCAACAGGGGTAGGTAACTTCTCCCATGAGGGAGGGAAGGAAGCTCTGTCACTCAAGAGAACTTGGGACCTTCAGCCACACAAGGTCCATACAAACAAACAACAAAACCAAAACTAAAACCACTGAACCTTGCAGAATTACCATCAGACAAAGAAGATAAATACAAGCGAACCTGGGTACTCAGTCTATCCATTTGGCAAGCTTCTAACATTTTGCACAAGAAAAAAGAATAGGGGGCTTCTCACTAAAGAGTTAATGCTGGGGGCTGGAGAGATGGCTCAGCGGGTAAGAGCACTGACTGCTCTTCCGAAGATCCCGAGTTCAGATCCCAGCAACCACATGGTGGCTTACAACCACCCGTAAGGAGATCGGACACCCTCTTCTGGTGTGTCTGAAGACTGCTGCAATGAATTATGCCGGAGCGAGTGGGCCGAAGTGAGCAGGGCCAGCAGAAGTCCTGAGTTCAATTCCCAACAGCCACACACATGGTAGCTAACGGCCATCTACACAGCTACAATGTACTCATACACATAAAATAAAATAAATCTTTAAAAAAAAAAAGAGAAAAAAGAATGAATCATGTGCTAGAGAAGCAGCACTGTACACAGACAAAAATCTCTATTCTAAGAGATAAATGGTTCCCCTGGAAGGATAATTCCTCTGAGCTGAGTTTTGTCTGACACCCTAAAGACCAAAGATTGGGGGGGGGGGGGAGGGTGTACACAACCGTTATTATTAGCCAAAGCTAAGATTTTTTTTTTCTTTGAAAATTATCTGTGCTGAGCCAAGTGTGGTGGCACACATCTTTAATCCCAGAGGCAGGGGAATCTCTCAGTTTGAGGTCAGCTTGGATTACAGATCAATAGCCAGGACAGCCAGGACTACACAGAGAAACCCTGTCTTGAAAAACAAACAAACAAACAAACAAACAAACAACTATATGTTCTGTCAAGTAATGTTTTACATTCTACTTTGTATTTATTCTCTCATTGGGCAGTTATAGTATGATAGATGAATTTAAAATGCCCTCTTTTCTTTTGAATAAAGTGAAAATCAAAATGTGTTCTTTTAATTCCCTCAGACCTTTTACCTCTGCTCCCAATATTAATGTATGCATGCACATGCACGTGTGCACACATACACAGAAAGAGAGCGAGAGAGCGAGAGAGCGAGAGAGCGAGAGAGCGAGAGAGAGAGAGAGAGAGAGAGAGAGAGAGAGAGAGAGAGAGAACATTCCAGTAGTTTTATAGTTTCTTCTTAAAGCAGCAGAATCTATTTTGTATGAGTCTTAATCTCATTTGGGAAGAGGAAGACAAAGGGTGTTGTGGATGGGCAGGGTGCTGTTCTTGTGAACCAATCCCCTAATGAATAAAGGAGCCAATCACTGGGTGAGTAGGTGGGGCTTCCAGGTTGGGCAGCCGAAGAGAGGAAGCAGGAGAGAGTTAGGTCCTTTTTGGACTGGGACAGCAGAGGGGCTGCTAGAGTTTCCCAGTATCATGGTGGATCCACAAGGATTCACCACTGGAGGAATCAGATTTAAAAAAGGTTTACAAGATTAGGTTTTAGTGGTTGCACCCAGAGATTAAGTTACCATTGTTTCCGATCTAAGTTGGTGTTGTGTTTTCCTTCACTCGGAGGCTCGTCTGTGTTCAAGAGAGAAAGGTATGGCAGCAAAGCATGGGTTTGCCAGATGTGCACCACAAAGGCCGTGGGGGATTTGAAGCATGGGGTTGGTGTGGGAGGGGGGCGCGAGGGAGATGCTGCTGGGGGGGGGGGGGGGGGGGGGCAGATTGAGGAGTTCTGAGTGAGAGTCTCCACAAGATAAAACAGGTCGGCCATTGCCGGCAATCACATGGCCAGCCAGGCACCAGGGGAGAGAGTTGGAGGCACAAGCGCAGGAACGTACCTGTTAATCTTTCTTAATATTTCTCGCAACAAAAGGGAGATAATGTGTAGGGATAGGAATAGATGAATACAATCAAAGAACACTATATGCATGGAAAAGAGTGTAAGAATGAAATCCATAAGCTGGAGATATTAAGTGGTTAAGAGCGCTGACCTCTTCCAGAGGTCCTTCGTTCAATTCCTAGCAACCACATGGTGGCTCACAACCATCTGAACTGGAATCTGACACCCTCTTCTGGCATGTCCTAAGACGACAGTGTACTTACATAAAACAAATCTTTAAAAAAAAGAGCTTTAAAAAAAAATGAAATCCACTATTTTATACAGTATGTGCTCATGCTGATTTCCTATAAGAAAAAAGATCTAATTTCATGTAATGTCTTGTTTTTTAGATATTTTCTCTACCTAGCCCTGGCTCTCCAGGAGAGAAAGAATACAATATGTAAGAACCTGTTGGCTTGGCTGACCTGGAACTCATAAAGGTTTGTCTGCCTCTAGTTCCAGAATGCTGGGATTAAAGCTATGTGCCACCACACCTAGGTCATATAACTTATACAGAATGGTTTCTCTGTTGCCAGAATTAATAGCATTTAGGCTGCAGGACAGGGAGGCAGGCTACTTTTAGCCAAGTTTACCCTAAAATTGAAGCAGAAAGACTTGCAATTTGGCCAGAAAAGCCTGTGTTAAGTTGGGGGCCAAGAAGACATGGTTTCTGAAGAGTTAAAGCTATTGTTAAGAAGCAACTAGGAACTTAGCTGACGTGTCTCAACAATGCAACAGTGTACTCACATATATAAAATAAATTAAATCTTAAAAACAAAAAAAGTAAACCTTTTCTTCAAATTGCTTTATCATGGTATGTTAGATGTAATGCCTGCTTCAACAACAGGAACCTGATGACCCATACTGTAAATTTGGCCAAGAACCTGTAGCTAGAAACAAACACTACTGTCCTTTTGTTAAACTGATAACAGTATCTAACTGCCTCCTAAATACTTATTTCTAGCCCGTAGACTAGTCCAGAGCTTACGTCCTCAGAAAGGGTTCTTTTGGCAGTGGATGGAAGTTAATACAGAAGACGGAAAATGATCAAAGTGCAGAGATTAAGTCACTGTGGAGAACTCATCCCCAAATGGAGCCCACCTACACACCGACCTCTGAACACAAAAGGCAGTTGCACTCGCAAACTCTCGACAACTATAATTGTTACACAAAGCTGCACTCCTATATGAGCTGCTGCATAGATGTTGGGGGACAGTCAGGTTTCTTTGGGGGTAGGTACCCTGATTAGTTAACTGTGCTTCACTGGACAGCCTTACAGCAAGATGCAGGACAACACTGGACCAGCAAGTTTTATAACAGTGGGAAGCTGATATGGGGAAGAGAATCAAGAGTTGGAGGGGAGAAAGAATTGATTTGATCAAAATAAAATGTGCTCATGTAAAAAACTAAACTGAGAAAGATCTTTACAAAACACAACCCAAGAATCTCCAGAATCAGTCATTTTTGTAATTCCTGAGCCGTAAGCCTCAAAAGTGGTCAAATCAGCGGCTGGCCCCTCCTTTCCATCCCAGCCTACCCCACAGCTACAGTAGGAAGTCCCACAGGAGCTGTTGAAATGGTGGTTCCTGTCAAAGTGAAGGCACCTCAACACCTTCAGCCTATAGCGTTACAGGAGCTGTCCACGGTGGTGGATCTCTTTTCCTGCCTCAACAGGAGCTGTTCCTTGGGAGCTGTCTTTCTTGCCTCAGCATACAGCCTTCATCATATACCACTGCAGGAGCTGCCTCACAGGACTGTCCACAGTGGCGTCACCTCCTCTCCAGCCTCCTCAAGCAGCCCCACAGAGATGGTGCCTCACTCAGCCAATGCCACCTGCAGTCAGGCCTTCCTGTCCTAACCCATGGGCCCAATGCAGGGAAAAGGGGGTAGAAAACAGTCACCAATCCCCGAGCTTCCCACAAAATACCAATCCCTGAATTCCCTAAATTCAGTACTTGAAATCCCACCAATTCTCGATCTGGAAACCCCTGTCTGAAAAGCTCCATCTCCTATGAAATCCTATATAAGCGCTGCCTTTTGTTCAGTTCCCTGCTGTCCACTCCTGGAAGAAGAGGGTAGCCATCTCTGGATTCATCCCTCCACAACCTGAACCCTCCATTGTTGTTTTTAAAAACTAAATTCCAGTTGTTAGATTTTTATCAAAGGAAGACTCAGGAGCCAGATGCTATGGTGAAAGCCTGCGAGCTCAGAGAGGCAGAGAAAGCACCAGGTGACCTTCCTACTTCACAGATGTCCCAGAAGGAAAAGACCTCCTTCTCCACCATTTTAAATACCTGTCCCTCCTTTCTGCTATGTTCACTCCCTCTCAGATGGTTTCTTGCTCTGCCCCTTGACCTAGGGACTTCATTCTTGGATTAAAGGTGTGTACTAGGGCGGAGCCACACAAGTACTTGTTTACAGTAAACAGAAAGCTCTTGGATTAACAGTGTGTCCTGGGGCTGAGCCACATCACAACAAGGTTTTGCCAGTTCATACTTTTGGGGTTCACAATGTGATCAAATATCCTGCAACACTCCAAGAAATCTCTTTTATGAGACTTGCTGCTTGGTGTGACTGTCTCATTGGAAACAGCCAAGGAGCAATGAAGAAAAGAGAAGGGTGGCAGAAGTGGAGTGGGGCTGAGGCCCCTCAGCTCAGTTGGGGATCTCCTCTCCTGGGAGCTGCAAGGCCTCTGCTGAGGCTTCCTCTCAGAGCTGTGTGACTCCTGGGTCTCAGGATCCCCTTCCATTGGGACACTGTCCCATTGTAGAGTTGTGTGGTTCCTAGGCTTCCAAACCCCAGGATCCCCTCCCACCCAGCAAAAACACTTACAATGTTAGCTAGCAAGCCTATCCAATTCTCAAATAGGCTTTGTGTTTCTCTCACAGAACTGGCAATAAGAGGTTTAACATAAGGTTTTAAATGGAATTATATTTGAACTCATTTCACAGCGAAAAAATGCAAATTATGATACTCTAAAGACATGCCCCTCAGTATATTAAGAAACACATAGATATTAACATAAAAAGGTACATTAACTAAATATGAAATAACAGTGATTATGATTCAGCTTTGTAGAGCCTTCTCTTTATATTATTTAATGAAATTAATCAAAGCAAAAGGTTAGGGAAATCAAATGGCAATCTAATTAAATAAGATGCCATTGTTCATGCATTAGGAGAGCTAAAGTAACAAATGCCATCAATGACAAGCTGTCAGAAGTATACATTTGGCACAATTATGTTGGAAAACTTGAGAACTATGTGTTAAAATCGATGTGGTATGCTCTGTAACTCAGTAACTTCCCTCCTTGGCACTTGCCAATAAAAACAAACATATACACACCACTAAGACATAAAAAACATTCAAGGCAGTATTCTTTTTTAATGTTTTCACTTATTCTTTGAGAATTTAATGTGTTTTGATGATATTCTTCCCGCTAACTCCTCCCAGATCCTTTCTAATTCCCCAATTCACGTTCTTTCAGTGTTTGGATTGCTCCCCCTTTCCTTTCTTTTTTTCTTTTTCTGTTGAAACAGTCTCGTTTCATAACTAACAATACACTGGGTAAATCATGATATATTTATATAATGAAGAAATACCATATTCCATAAGGAATGAGCTACTTAGTACTACACACTAAAACACAGATAAAGCCCACTAATTCTGGTTTTAAGAAACTGAAGCATGATGCCAGGGCATACCTCAGTGTGGTACAGTGCTTGTTCAGTATGCACAAGGCCCTGGGATTAATCTCGTGAGGTATAAGAGAAAAAAATGGAAATAAAATAAACAAAATAAATTCATAAGATAATGGTAATTATCATGGGAGAAAGCAATTGAAAAGGCACAAGAAACCTTTTTTGTACTGGTCACGTTTTAGTCCTATTATTAGGAATGTATTCACTTTCAGATTTATAAAACTTACACTTTATCAGAAAGTTCACTTTATAAACAGAAAAACAGAAATGACCAGGATGATGAAGGAAAAAGCACAAACCCCAAAAAGCTAAGGCTGCTGTCTCTGTAGAATGCTACCGTAGAGAGCCGTCCGAACCTCGCCCTAAAGATGGCAACGGCTGGCCGAGAGCTCTGAGATAAACAACACCTGATTTGGCTTGAAAGTTGTGCTTCTGAGTGGCATGATCTTACGTGTTTTCCCTGGCCTATGGAGAGATGACACGTGGCATGAGTTCATGGGCTCCTACTAGGATATAAGTTGTGCCTGAGTAGGGATCTCGGGCTCACCTCTCCACAATGCTTGCTGCCTGTAAAGTATCCTGAGTAAACTGCTAAGAGAAGGAACCAGTTGTGCTGTGTCTTAATTCCTGTTGGTCAGGGTTGGCGCAGCGCATTATGGTGGCCTGACAGGGATAAATACGCGAATAAACGTCCCGTGAGGTTCCAGAACTCTTAGCGGACAGGGCGATCGATCGGTAAGTTCCCAGGTAAGAAGGGACAATAAGGTCCTCGGAAGTAGAGGTTATAAAGACTCCGGGTCGGAGCGATAAAGTTTCGCAGTGAAGCGAACTAAAGAAAGGTTCTCGGAAAGAGACGGCGATTGATCGGTAAGTGCCCAGTAAGTAGGGCCAAAGCTTAGAAGGTTCTCAGGAAAGAGACGAGATGAAAGTCCGCAGTAAAGCGGCAAGAGAGCAAAGTTCTCGGGAAAGAGACTAAGCGAAAGTCCGCGATAAAGCAGGGGGGGGGAAGAGAAAAGTTCTCAGGAAAGAGACAAAGCAAAAGTCCACGGTAAAGCGGCAAGCGAGTGACGAGCAGCATGCTAGAAAAAAAGGGGGGTAATGACCTTGGTCTTGGGTGTGCCACCAATAGCTGCTGCGGCTATAATTACAATGCTGCCTCTACTTGCTTTCACCGTTATTCTGGTGGCTTGTTTTTGCCTTATAACCCTGCAAACAGATTCAAAAGGTGGAACTATGGGTACCTCGGCCTCCTGCCCTGTTAAGATGGCTCTGAAAGAACTTTTAAAGGTAGAGGGACTTAAATTTAAGGATAGAGTTCGTGAGAACTTCCTCCAGGAAGTAGACACCATTGCCCCGTGGTTTGCGGTGTCCAAACACTTGACTTTGTCTAGTTGGGAGAAGCTGGGAAAAGATCTAGATTTTGCATGGGAGCAGGGGATGCTTAAGAGCAGTGTTAGACCAGTATGGAAGCTAATCAGGGGGTATCTAGAAGATCAAAGGTGCTGTAAAGCAGTAGAGGAAGGACAGGCAGCGTTAGAGCAGATAAAAGAGGAGCGTTCGGTAAAGTCAGAAAAGGAAAGTACAGACACGGAATGGTCAGATGAAGAGTTGGAAACCCTAATTAAGGAATTAGAAAAGAGTACTGTGAAAGAAAAACGGAAAAGGTAAAGAGCTCTGCTAGATACGGGGCCCACTATCAACCCTACAGTTAGAACTGAATTGTCACTTGTTTATCCAGTTTTTCAAGACGCACAGGGTCAGCGTTTTCATGAGCCTTGGACTTTAAGGTTATAAAGTCCTTCGCTGAGTCCGTACTTACGGGATCACAGCCCCTTTCACTTTAATTTGCTAATGAACAGGCAGACGCTAATCACGCAGCTGGGAATCAAGCCTGGGATAGGGATATGCTTTTGGGGCAAGGTTGCTTTGCTAATCAACAGACTGGTTACCCATTGTAAGTCTTTGAGCAGGTGAATCAGATTGCTATAAAGGCATGGAAGTCCTTGCCCAATAAGAGAGAAGTGAGTGGTAACTTGACTAAGATCTTACAAGGACCCATGGAGCTGATTTCTGACTTTGTGGCTAGACTAGTAGAAGCTGCAGGGATAATATTTGGTGATCCAGATGTAGCCATGCCACTGATCAAACAGTTGGTTTATGAGCAGTGCACAAAGGAGTACTGTGCTGCTATCACGCCTTATAAGAGTAAAGGATTGGAAGCAGGAATAAAAGTGTGTAGAGAGCTAGGAAGACCTTTAAACAATGCAGGACTAGCAGCTGCCATGATGCAGCTGAGTCAAAACAAATAGATACCCTTTGGCAGCTAGCACAAGTAGGCTGCGAGTGAAAATATCCTGGATTGTGTGTGACTTCCATTCAATATTAAAATATTACTCAGGCTGCTAATCTCTCTCAATAGTTGTCTCAATATCTTACAGGAAATCAGCTGAGTTTGGCTATCGTGACTGTCAACTCTACGCGAGTGGATGCAGGGTTGGCTGATGGATTATCATCTTGGATCACCTCTGCAATGCATCATTTGAAAGAGTGGGCAGGAATAGGAGCATTAGCTTTGACCTTAGTGAGAGTTTCTGTTCTCTGCCTCTGTTGTCTCTGCCATATGGCTCGAGCCCGAAAAAGAGATCTTGCCATGATAACACAAGCATTTACAGCCATTGAGGCAGGGCAATCCTCCCAAGCATGGCTTGCTGTCATGCAGAAATAATTGTCCATTGACCTCTGGGCTATGGGATCGTCGCATTCGGGATGCAAGGCTTAGCACTGCACTTGAGGTGTGCTGCCTGCAGCTAGCAACATCAAGAAGAGCATGTCTGATTGCATACAGGTGGATGCCCCAGAACCTGTCTCTGTGGAAAAGGCATCGGACGGGTCTGGCCCTCCCTGGGAGGCATGAAGCCTGGGGTGGGGTAGTACAATGTCCCTGTTTCTATCATCAGAGATCAGACCTCTGTTCTTGCCCGTTTCGCTGTAAAACAAAAAGGGGGAACTGTAGAGAGCCGTCCGAACCTCGCCCTAAAGATGGCAACAGCTGGCCGAGAGCTCTGAGATAAACAACACCTGATTTGGCTTGAAAGTTGTGCTTCTGAGTGGCATGATCTTACGTGTTTTCCCTGGCCTATGGAGAGATGACACGTGGCATGAGTTCATGGGCTCCTACTAGGATATAAGCTGTGCCTGAGTAGCGATCTCGGGCTCACCTCTCCACAATGCTTGCTGCCTGTAAAGTATCCTGAGTAAACTGCTAAGAGAAGGAACTGGTTGTGCTGTGTCTTAATTCCTGTTGGTCAGGGTTGGCACAGCGCATGCTACTTCTACAGTCTGTCTGTACCAAAGCTAGTTCTGAAACTTACATACACTGGTAATTAAACCATGGGATAAAGGCGGGCCCTTTCAGAAGTAACTAGGTATTAGGGGATCCAGCCTCAGAAACACAATATGGTTCCTATGAGAGTGACTTAGGGGCTGAAGAGATAGCTCAGTGGTTAAAAGCTCATACTGCTCTTGCAGAGTTTGGTTTCAGCACCACATGGCATATTTCACAAATGCCTGTAGCCTCAGGTGCAGGGGATCTGGCACCCCTGAAGGCACCTGCAGTTATGGGTATTACCCATCTACATGCACACAATGTTCTTTAAAAACAAATGAGCAGCTTCCCTGTGTGAGTGAGTTTTTATAAGAATGCCTGACACTTCCGCCTAGTCTCAGCTGTTCTCTAATAAGCAAGCCTTGCTTCCACACAAGGTGGATTCCTTTCTGATTTTCAGGGTGCACTATATGATCCCCAACAGATGTTGAACAGATATTGGTAATGTCTTCGACCTCCAAAATTGAAAACTAAATAATTGTTTTCTTCACAATTACTAATCTTTGATTATTTTGTTATAGAAACAAAATAATGACTGTGTAGCAGTACATAAATGAAATGACCTAAATTGTGTTACCTAAATCCATAAACAAATTAGCAGGTAGGGTAGGGACTGCAATTGCAGTCTAATCTCCACTTGTTCGGAAATCTTAAAAGAATGTCTCATGGGCTATGCAGAGGGCCCTTGTCACCAAACACTTATCTCCTTCATTGGCAATGCAATGAGGTTTAAAATGAAACAAAATATAACACAAATTTGAGATACAAAGTATTTACCAAAGAACAAGAACACTTCTAAAACTTAAGCTTTTTCTTGGCTTCTGCTTCAACCTACCCCTATCAACTGCCCTTGCCAGTCATTCTTAGTTAAATCTTTCCTGTGTCATAAGCAACACTATATGAACAATAATCATCTACAAAGTGAAACTATACCTCTTTTTTAAAAATGTGATTTGTATGAAAATGGCCCCCACAGGCCCATAGGGAGTGGCTCTATTAGGAGGTGTGGCCTTCCTGGAGGATGTGTGTCACTGTTCAAGCCAGGCCCAGTGTCTTTTTCTGCTGCCTGCAGATGCAAAATTCTCAACTACCTCTTTCAGCACCATGTCAGCCTGCATGCTGCTATGTTTCCCACCATGATGACAATGGACTAAACCTCTGAAATCTGTAAGCCAGCCCCAATTAGTGTTTTCCTTTATAAGAGTTGCCTTGGCCATGGTGTTTTGGGACTTTGGATTAGGAAAGCAGTTGAATGTTTTAAGGTCTTAAGCCATACTAGTAGGAACAAGGAAAACAGTAGGTTAATGGGGTGGCAGGCCTGGCTCGAATGGTTCCAGAGAAGAATATCAGTTTGTGGGCTAGAGATGATGCTTTTGATATTTTGGTGAAGACTGTAGCTGCTTTCTACCCTTGTCCTTTGTGGTTATTAGAGCCATTTTATATAGATCTATAATAAAAAGGGAGAAGATGAGCAAGGAAAATATACAAAATGAACAGTTTGAGGAGAAAAGGTGCACCAGGAAATGTAATGATCCTTGTGCTCAAAGAGATGAAAAGTTTGAAAAGCCTGATTCCAAATGTAATATAGGGAGTGCTGACCTCAAGTCAGGACTCCATCCAATTACTCTTTCTTGTGAAATACTTTAGGGCTAGACACAATGATACACACCTTTAATCAATCCCAGCACTCAGGAGACAGAGGTAGGCAGATCTCCGAGTTCAAGGCCATCCTGATCTACAGACCAAGTTCTAGGACAGACAAGATTAAGCAATAAAGGAAACCATGATGATAATGTTTTGAATAAGAGGTCCATGTTCTAGCCCCAGCAAGTATTAGAACTTGGCAATAAAACCATAAAACAAAGATACAGGAGTCCATTAGGTGACCAGAATGCTATAGGAGTCTACAACAGCTCAACAGAACTAAACAATGTAAATCAATACAAAACGGCTCTATGCATCTCTCTAAAATGCAGGGACCCACCACGCTGATAAAATGCTGCAGGAGTCTGAAATCCACCCACATCAGTGATGAGCAAACATAAGACAGATTAAGTTAGCTACAGCACAAGGATCAGATCCCCAAGCGCTCACCAAGCACCCATATTCTTTGTATTCAGTAGCATAACCTTGATTTCTCAGTAACTCTCATAAATGTATTTCTATTTTAACAAAAAAGATGTCACAATATTCTAAAGCTAAGTCTAAGAAATGTGAATTAATTTTAAAATCAAAGAACCTAAATAACAAGCTGGTTCAGACAATCTTCTCGTAACACCTGATGCTGTGACTTTGTTGCAGCCTATCTATTTAAGGAATGAGGTAATGCTTTACAAAGCTCCAGTCCACGGATGACAAGATTTGGGATAGTAGGAGTATACTAGAATGAGCTTAAACAAATGTAAGCACCAGTGAGCTCGATTTAATTACCACTCAAGTACACATCGAAGTCACCTGCAACCTCAACTCATCAATTCTGTAGATCTCAAAAAGGTCACACAAAAAGAACACGAATATGACAAGAGATACATTTAAATAAAGAAGTCAGCCATTCACAGCTATGTCAGCATAAAAGCCAGCAAAGATCTAGGCATTGAGAACATAGTGTCCACTGCAAGCAGAGCAGTGTGCCAGCTTGTGAACAAAGAGAAGACTGCTGCCACCGGTGTCTGCTTGAAGAAATCAGGAGTTGGTATCTTCCGAAATAAATCTTAAAGATTCTTCTGCTGCCATACTGACAGCAAAAGCGCCAGAAAGGCGAACTAGGTTTTTCAATCACTCAAGCTTACGTAGTGCTTTGTCCTCTTGAAAAACAGATTTCAGAGTCAAAGAACTGACGAGCATCCCCAGAATCCATACTGTGTTCTCTACCAAGTAAAGCTCATGGAACTAAAAACCAACCAAGTGGTGTTCCCTGCTTACCAATCTACCGGAGATTATAATCTAGTCAATTAAAACACCTATCGGCTGTCTCCATCGTTAAACCGCGCCTTTCATAAACCCACCTTTCAACCAAATACTGCGGTCTCTCCAATACACAGCAAAATCAAAGACAGCAGCACAAAGAGACTCTCTTGGTAACAGCGGCGCCAGAACCCTTAGAAAACGATTGTTTTCTGGTGACTGGTGTCGCCCCAAATGAGCAGGTACCGGATGATTTGTCAACTAGTGCCACCTGGGTGACAGGTCGGCGGGGCGGGGAGCCTCCCTCCGAGAGGTCTATGACACCGCACGGTAACGGAAGGCTCCAGGCCTCACGGAGAACTGGAAGAGACCGGTTACACAACCGCCCCGGAGGCCCCCCGCCCGGCCCAGGAGTCCCCGTCAAGCGGGCCTCGGAAGCCCCGTGGCGGAGCAGGCCGCCAGCCCAGGCGCCCGGCCCCTGTCCCCCGTCCTACCCCGCCGCCAGCCCCCGCCGGGCCCCTGCCCCCCGGCCCACCCCGCCGCCAGCCTCCGCCGGGCCGCTGTCCCCCGGCCCACCCCGCCGCCAGCCTCCGTCCCGCCCGCACCTGTTTCCTCATGTTGTTCATGACGCCCATGAACCCCGCCAGCAGCTTGGCTTCCTCGCGAGCCGCAAGTTTCTTCTCGGTTTTCTTCTTGCTACTCTTCTCCACGCCGGAGGTGGCCATCCTCTCTCCGCCCTCTGCGGGTTCGCGGCGACGGTTTGCCCGCCACACGCGGCAGTCGGGAGCACGGCTGTGGCGGCGAAGCGCGGGGAAGAGCCGGAGCGCCGAGGAGGGACGAGACGAAGCCAAGTCGGCCACGGTTGCGAGCGAAGGGAGTCCCAAGCATGCGCACTGGGTCGGGCGCCTCCGAGGGGGGGACACTCGAGGAGGGGGCGGGGCAGTGCGTCACAGCCCCGCGACGCCCTAGCGACGCCCTAGCAACCGGCTGCGTCGCGGTGCGGCACCCCGGCCTCGTCCAAGCTCACGTGCGCCTTTCTTCTACCAAAGGCCGAGTTCCCAGCTTTAGACTTCGTGATGATCTTTTCTGGATAATTGTATGATAGGGCAAACGAAAATGTCTTCCAATGGCGTAAGCTTCCTGAGAACATTGTAGGCGCTCAGTAACTATTACATGAAAACTGCAGACTGCAAGGCAAAAAGGTCACTTAGGATGAGCACAAGAATTATTTGTCTGGGATTCAGAAAGCAAAACCATTGTGCTGTCGATTTCTCCTCAGCGTGACATGCCTGCCTGTTTAGTAGGCTGTCTTTCTCACTGAAGCAGGTCTGGCGGGTGGTGGACCTCTGAGAGAAACCTTGTCTGGAAAAACAAAAATTCCTAGAGATCAGGTGTCAGCTCCAGCCAGCTTTATTGAAGCTTCCCAGGGAGTTCCTACTGGAACACAGAACTCACAGAAACATGTTTCATAGAGTGTTTTATTTTGCTGTTTAGGAATAGACAGGACTGTCTGAAATCGTTGTTTCTAATAACGGAAACTTTCTACATAGCCTCAGTATTTTACCTAAATATATGAAGGACTAGGCAGAGAAGTTTCATGTAAAATGGTCTATTGTTTTAGAACTGCTGTCGTTCTAAAACAATAACTGCTTAAAAGAAAATTAAATTATTCCAAGCCGCATAGGATCAGCAGTGACCTAAAAAGGGATTCAACGTATCCTGGACAGTATTTTTTTTTTTTTATAAAAAGAGATTAGATAAATTTTTATATCTATCAGTGGAAAAAAAAAGGAAAATTAAAAAAAATCAAGGCGTTTACCAAACACACTGGTGGGAGTATCAGGTTGATGGACCACAGCGTAGTGGGAAAATCCTTGTGAAGTTTTAGACTTCCATTTTAAAAAAAAAAAAAAAGAAAGAAAAAGAAAAATATATATGTGCATAATATTTTAAATATATTAAACATATATTATGCCCCTTTCAACATTTTTATTTAAAATAACTTTAAATTAAATGTATTCTAATCATATTTTTCCTCTTCCTCAAATCTTTCCAGATCCTCTTCCCATCCCTACTCACCCAACTTTAAGTTATTTCTCAAACAAACAAATCCAATACTGTAACAAAACCAAGAAAATATATAAAATGATACCCTTCCCCCCCAAAAAACAAATGCCAATTTGTAACTAAAGAAAAGTGCACGTACACACACACACACACACACACAGACACACACAGACACACACACACATGCACGCACGCACACGCACGCACACAAGCTGGAGTCTGTTATACTACTTGTTATACTTTGTCAACTACTCCTGAACATGAGACCTCAGAAGTGATTGGTGTACCCAGTGTCACTCCACTAAACAAAACTGGTTTTCCCTCTCCCAGGAGGTATAAATGACAATCAGGTCTTACCTTCACCCTAGTGGCTTGGTTTTCATGGATTCATGCATTCATTTTTTTAAAAAAATACAACAAAATAAAATATAAGATAAACCAAAACCTATCACTATGAGATTGGACAAGGCAACCCAACAGAAGGAAGGAAACCCATGAGAAGGCACAAGAATAAGAGGCCCACTTGTTCACAGACAGGAATTCATAAAGACACTAAACTGGAAAGCCATACTATATGAGCAGAGGACCTGATGCAGACCTATGCAGGCCTTGTGCACCCTGTGTCAGTCTCTGTGAGTTCCTGCGAGCTTTGCTCATACAGATTTAGTGGTCCTTGTTTCCTCGGTGTCCTCCACCCCCTCTAGCTCCTGCACTCTTTCTGCCTCCTCCTTTGCAAGTCCTTGTGCATCCTGTGTCAGTCTCTGTGAGTTCCTGCGAGCTTTGCTCATACGGACTTAGTGGCCCTTGTTTCCTCGGTGTCCTCCATCCCCTCTAGCTCCTGCACTCTTTCTGCCTCCTCCTTTGCAGAGTTCCCTGAGTTCTGATGGAAGGGGTTTGATGGAGACATCCTACTTAGAGCTGAGTGTTCCAAGGTCTCTCACTTTCATTGTAATGCCTGGCTGTGGGTCCCGATATTTGTTTCCATCTGCTTCAGGAGGGAGCCTCTCTGACGATAGCTGAGCAAGGCACAAATTGATGAGTATAACAGAATATTTTTAGAATAATAAATATTATTTGTATTTTATTACTACACTGTTTTGTTTTTTTTTTCTTTTTAGACTAGTATTATTTGATTTTATCCTAGGTCCCTCGGCTATCTAGTCTCTGGTTCTTGGCCACCAAAGTAGTGTGGACCACCCAAGCAGAGTTGGTTGGTTACTCCCAAAGCTTTGTGCCACCACTACCCTAGCATATCTTGTAGGCAGTACACCATTGTAGATAAAGAATTTGTTGCTGGTTTGGTGTTTATGTTTCTCTTTTGGTAGCATGAAGAGTACTTTCCTGTACATAGCACAAAGGGGCGAAAGCTCTATGTAGGAACCAGCTTGACATTTCCATGGTCAATGAGTTGTATAGATGTTGTCTACAGCAGTAGGGTCTTGCTGTCAGTTTGTGGAGAGCAGCCTATAGTCTTGGTAACAGCCTAAGTTGGTTGGGGATTACAATAAGGCCCCGTTGGCCAACAGCCAATGAGATGTAACCCAATCATGGACTTGGGAGTTTAATTTGATGTCAAGAGATGGCCAGCTGAAAACTCTGTGTCCCCTGTTATTTGGTGATTTCTTTTAGATCAACTTTACATGTGTATGTATTTTAGGAAGCTTCTACACTCTTAACCTTAGGAAGGTGGAAGCCAAAGGTCTGCTAAGCTTACATTCTGAGGAGTGTATCTACTAATTATGAGAATGTTAGATCAGATACAAACATGTATCTGATGTAAATGGATAACTGAGCCCAGGATTATGTTGGCTCGCTTACATCATTCCATCTCTCCACATTCACAGGAGTCTGGAGGGTCTCTAGGGGAGATGCTGCTTCTTCAGAGAACTTTGGTACACATCTTGAAGCATTATGCTTTCTCTTGATTAGTACAAACAATGGGGTAATAGAGAAAATAACAAGTAAGGATCTGTTTTTACAAACCAGAAAGATGCATGTTTTTGTTTACATGATATTTTTACTTAGGGATTCTCTAATGTCTGTTTATTTTAGCTAGTTGGTGATTTGAGGACTGAAAAGTAGGGTGTCAGCATCCAGAACTACTTAACGTACAAATAGGGGTGGGGAGCATGCGCTTTATTAAATGACGCAGAATGCTGGAGAATGAAAACGTAATTCTAAGCCTCTGGAGACAGCAAGAAGCCATTATTCAAAGTCAGAAGTGGCCAGGTGGTGGCGGCGCACGCCTTTAATCCCAGCACTTGGGAGGCAGAGGCAGGTGGATTTCTGAGTTCGAGGCCAGACTGGTCTACAGAGTGAGCTCCAGGACAGCCAGGGCTATACAAAGAAACCCTGTCTCAAAAAAACCAAAAAACAAAAACAAAAAACAAAAACAAAAACAAAGTCGGAAGTGAAGGTGATATGATAGAGTGCTGTTTCTAACAAGGCAAAAAGAAACAAGAGAAAAAGCACACATGACTCCCTCCTCCCATCAAGACCTGATTCTCAGACATTGTTCTTCTCTTCTGTCTCAGTCTGTTCCATAAAATCTATTTTTTGAGGCCAGCAAGATATCTCAGTGGTTAAGGACACTTACAACCAAGACTGATAGTCTGAGTTTGATATCTGAAACTGCTGGGTAGAAAGAAATGCACACACACACACACACACACACACACACACACACACAGAGAGAGAGAGAGAGAGAGAGAGAGAGAGAGATCATCTATCATCCATCTGTCTGTCTGTGGTGGGTTGAATAGGAATGTCCCAATAGATTCATATATTTGAAAGCTTAGTTGTTAGGGGATGGTGCTACGCTGCTACTTGATAGGGATTAGGAGATGTAGCCTTGTTGGAAGAAGTATGTCACTGATGGTGAGCTTTGGGGTTTCAAATGCTCAAGCTAGGCCCAGTATCTCTCTCCATCCTGCTGCCTGGATCTGAATATAGAACTCTCAGTTATTACATCTCCCTGGATGCTGCCATGACCCCCACCATGAGGATAGTGGACTAAATTTCTGAAACTGTATGTAAGCCCAATTACATGCTTTTTTTTTTAAATAATAAAAAAAAAAAATAAGAGTTGCCCTAGTCATGGTATCTTTTCATAGCAATAGAACAGTGACTAAGACATTATCTATCTATACTAAAAATCAGCTCACATTAGAAACACATGAATCCTTCTTTCCTCAAGGTCACACCTGAAAGAACGCTTGCCAAAAAATTGATCATAAAAAATTCAGACACAAGCTACTTTAATCAACACAAAAACTTGGATGGTCAATTGTAGGACATGTGGGACCTTGGATGGTCTATTGTAGGACATGTGG
>JADRCD010215307.1:18041-28869 GCA_019843815.1 Montemys delectorum
AGGACATGTGGGACCTTGGATGGTCTATTGTAGGACATGTGGGACCTATAATAAGACATGAGGCAGGTATTAAAACTGGTAAGGCTGAATGGGCTCACACCCCAGGGATCTCAGAATTGAGAATAGCAAGAGTGAAGCCATTTCCTACCAGCCTCTACCTGCTCTGCTACACGGCACCATGGCACCCTATGAGGACTATGGGCACTAGGGTCACATAACGTAAACACCTGCAGTTCTCCATGCCAACAAGGTATCTAGATAGCTTTGTGCCTTCAGCCAATACGCTTCCCTTCCTGGGTGTTTCCTCCCACAAAAGATAGACAATCCCTTGTTGACCCCGCATAAAGTGTACGGATTCATATCCACCATCAAATAAACCAATACGAACGAGCAAGGATTGTCTCAGAGAGCTACTGCATTAAGGCTCACCACAGGGAAGGCTGTGCTGGCTGGTTCTGTGTGCCAACTTGACACATGCTGGAGTTACCACAGAGAAGGGAGCTTCAGTTGGGGAAGTGCCTCCATGAGATCCAGCTGTGGGGCATTTTCTCAATTAGTGATGGAGGGTAGGAGGGCCCCTTGTGGGTGGTACCATCCCTGGGCTGGAAGTCTTGGCTTCTATAAGAGAGCAGGCTGAGCAAGCCAGGAGGAAGCAAGCCAGTAAGGAACATCCCTCCATGGCCTCTGCATCAGCTCCTGCTTCCTGACCTGCTTGAGTTCCAGTCCTGACTTCCTCTAGTGATCAACAGCCATGTGGAAGTAAGCCAAATAAACCCTTTCCTCCCCAACTTACTTCTTGGTCATGATGTTTGTGCAGGAATAGAAACCCTGACTAAAACAAAGGCCTTTGATTAAAGAGCCTTGCCTAAGACTCCCAAGGAAGGTTTTCCCCTCCAGACCCTTTAGTACTCTCAGCCTTCGCTCCTAATCATACTGGATTTTGCTAGTCGCAGACTCCATCTTCCTCCTCCTGCCTGGCACATAGATGCCCCAAGGAAAAAGGTAGACCTCAGACCCCCATTCCTGACTCCTCTCTCAGCAGTACACCTGGTGCCCAGGTACCCAGAGAGGAGACTGGGAACAACTGGGAACCCATTGCAGACTTTGCCCTGCCTCCTTCCAACAGTGTGCCAGAGGTGTCCAGGCACCCCCACCCCCACCCAGAGAGACAGACTCAGGCGTGACGGTCTCGGTCTCCCTTGGGTCCTCTGAATTTCTTCTGTGCTGCTCTGGCTGACCTAAGGTGAACACACAGCTTGCACACTCAGTAGACCTCACTGAGGAAAGGCTTTAAAAATACAAAAACAAGCGGGACAGAGGTGGCATATACCTTTAATCCCAGCACTCGAGAGGCAGAGGCAGGCTGATCTTTGAGTTCAAGGCTAACCTACTCTTCAGAATGAGTTCCAGATCAGCTAGATCTGCACAGAGAAACCCTGTCTTGACAAAAAAAAAAAAATTAAAACAAACAAAACCAAAAACATTGGACAGCCAACATGTTCACTTGTCAGGTCCCCACATATCCTTTAAAGAGCCATAAAGCATCTGTCCCTAAAGGGGTTTACAGTGGTCACTGTAGGTTATAGCCTGCCATCTTCCAACGCAGCAGCTTGAAATGAAGCTCTTTTCCCTTTACTCTTCCTTTCAAGTCATCGCAGCTAAGCACTTGATGTTGGAACAGCCCTTTCACATATCACATATTACTGAAGTTCATGGGAGGACCAGAGAATTTAGAGTCCATATATAGTACGTAGATTATATAGCACAGACATTAAATGTTGCCTGGATATAAAATGAACACCCCCAAGACATCCTGTCTTGCTCTCCTTATCTGTTAGAGTAGAATTTGATATCAAACTGGTAAGAGGATCTTTAAAAATGCTTAAGATGCCGTGTGGCTGTGGAAAAGGAGGACACCCAGAGACCTGCCAGCTGCCATGCCTTGTGGCTCCGGCTTAGGGAAACCCCGGGGTCCACTAGCCATATGGCCTGCCTATAGCAGAAGCCACTGCAATCTGCAAGTACACGGCGGGCAGATGGGAGAGAAAGAGGTGGGACAGTTTGAGCATTATGAAGACGGAACTGGAGACTGGAGGGTGAAGAGGAATGCCGTGTTGTGAGTAGCCTGCTGCCACTGAGGGCCATGTTAGGGTTCATGGTCATGCAGCAGCAGGATCTGTGTTGTTTTCCGTGGCTCATATTACCACACTGAAGATCATGCAAACATCCCTGGTCTAAGCTGCCACCTGGGACTAGGTTGATGTCCAAGGGCTATTCAGAGCTGATCTTATCCCTCACTAGCTGTGGCATTCTGGAGAGCTGGCCCTACCTCTTACCAGCTGAGAAGTAGGAGGCACTCAGGAGAACAGGCTCTATACCTCACCTTGGCAGCACAGTAGAGCTGGCCTGGTGGTAGGGCCAAGGGCCAGCTAGCCCCAGGGCATGAGCGTGAGAGAGCTGGCCCCACCACTCATTTGTTATGAGGTGGCATGAGTGCAGAGAAGATGTCCCCTCCTTACCACCTGAGGGATTTGGGAGGGCTGGCCCTACCCCTTGCCTGCTGCAGAACAAGGGAAAGTGGGCCCTGCACCTTGAATGGGCAGCACAGTAGAGCTGGCTCTGGTGGTATGGGTACAAATGAGCCAGGCCCGGGGGCATGAGAGTGAGAGAGTTGACCCTGCCCTTGCCAGCCAAAGCATTGGGTGACAGTGCTGGAGAGCTCGCCCTGGTGGTGCACTTGTGGGAGAACTGGGGGGATGATGCGCTCAGCTACTGCCTAGGCTTTGAGTGGGCCCACCCTAATATCTACCTCATCTATGAACTGCTGGAGTGTGGAGAAGGGCTGTTCCTGCAGGTCCAAAGCTGCAGGATCTCCATGACACAGGGCAACAACAGGATAGTCCTGAGATTCAGGATTGATAGTGTAGCAGAAGCCAGAGGCCTCAAACCAGACCAATGTTCTTGCAGTGAACATTTGCAATTCAAGATGTGTGGACAAAGGGGTGATGTGTGACACACTGCAGCCTCCATGATGAGATTTTTTTTTAATGCTTTTTTAAATTTTTGATTTTTTTTTTTGAGGGGGAGGTTGCAAGGGCAGAGGGTAGATATAAAGAGAGGGGGAGATGAGTGCAATTGGAGTGCATACTGAACCTCACCAAGAATCAATAAAAAGTTTAAAAAAGAAAAATGCTTAGATTGGTATCAATACAATGTGCTCAGTACGCCGGGCGGTGGTGGTGCACGCCTTTAATCCCAGCACTTGGGAGACAGAGGCAGGTGGATTTCTGAGTTCGAGGCCAGGGTGGTCTACAGAGTGAGTTCCAGGACAGCCAAGGCTACACAGAGAAACCCTGTCTAGAAAAACCAAAAGAAGAAGAAGAAGAAGAAGAAGAAGAAGAAGAAGAAGAAGAAGAAGAAGAAGAAGAAGAAGACCCAAAGTGCTCAGTACTACTTTTATGAGTTAATAATAGAATTATTTAGCTAATAATTTCCCTAAATGTGTCCAACAGAATTTTAATCTCGTAACCCTTCCCCTTCCCCATCCTTCTACAGTTTGTTCCCTAGGAACACACCTGAAGAACAGATGGGCTGGCCAGCCCTGCCGTGTCCCTTCCTGCTTGTCGTCCTCACAGTAATAGCATAACGCAGCATCCTGACATGGGAAAGTAACGTCAGTCAGAAGCCTGGTTGTCCTCACCTCATCGCTTCAGAATAAGGTATGCCCATGACCCCAGCAACAGAAACCACAGAGCAGAATGTCTTCATGGTCTCTCCACCATGACAGCATAGGAGACCTGAACAGATGAGATGCCATCTGCCTGGGCTACTTTTCTGAGCCTTGGAGGAGCCATGGCTCCTAGGCTGCTGTGTTTGCTGCCTGTCTGTGAGTAATAAGCCTGCTTTGTCTGACCTCTTGCATGAGTAGTCTGTCTCATTGGATTTGTGAAAATGATAGCCTTTGCCAACAACTCCAAGAAGTATCTAAAAATAACCTTCTTGGAGAAAAATCCCACATATATTTGTATTTCAGGTTTGGAGATTGGTGGCACCTATTGTGTGAACCTATTTGACTTAATTGAAATGTCAGCTCGGCTGGCCTCTGTGTTTTCACAAATTACCCACTCCTGTATCCATTTGTGGTGTGGCTTGCTAAAGCTGTACTTGATCTGTGGGGCTTGACCCTTAACTGCTTCAGCTGTTGGACCAAGGCTAAACACACACACATACTTATACCCACACACCCACACACACCCACACACACACTCACACACACACACACACACACACGCCAACTGGTAAACCTTGGTATATGGCATCAAGTGTTCTCTGGACCTTGAATAGAGGGATCTTGGTATTTTGCTGTTTTGCAATTCATCTGGAATGGGTCCAAGGGGCTGAACCACTCATGGTCTGGACCACTTATGTAAAAAGCACAGAAAGGCAGTCTGTAGAGCCTGCAGCTAGGGAAACAAAGCAAAGCTGAAGCCCTAGGACACTCAGAGGGGACATTAAGCAGTGGGTGAAGTTTGCTGAGGTTAACCAAGTTCAAACTTCGTTGTCTCTAGCTTGAGAAAATCTACTTGCAAGGTTGTGGGGCTAGTAATGTGTTCACATTATCATTTGGTTTTGTAAAATTAATAAAACGTGTTAATTATAATAGTTTGAACATTGTCTCATTCCACCAATTTCCTCTCTAACACACTTCTTACTTTCAGGGTGAGTTGAAGTAGCCATACATATTTTGGGAATTTAAGGACCAATAAAGTTGAAAGTCCATTTTACTGTTGCCCAGTGGACTATCTATTTGCAGATCACACTGAGGTCTGCAGGATAAGCTCTTTTCAGCTCTTTGCAGGTAAGAATCTCTTCTTATGCCAACTGACAGCCCGTTTTGTAATTCAAAGGTGCAGGACCAGAGATATTACCACAATGCCTTGCAGTACTCACTGGAGGAAGTTTGAAACAAGTTTGGAAGCTGTCCTATGGTAAAGTCCTCAAATCATCAGCTATGTAGAAACTACAAGACAGAAATTTGGCACTATAGTCAGGGAGGAAATAAAGTTGTCATGCTTATATTTTAAAGCATAGAACATGCATTATAAGGATGAGTTCAACTTCCAGAATAGCAGAACAAGGCCTCTGGAAACCCTTCCCCCTGTGATACCAACAATAACATTGGGAATTGTCAAAATTAACTCTTTTAGAATGCTATAAATTAACTGAAGGCTTATAGCCACCAGGGAGTATGTATTCAATAAAAATAGTTTAATCTCTGTAAGAACAATGAAACGCGACATTTCAACTTTCAATAATCCTTTTGCCTGTCCCCAGATTACCTGGAAATCAGTAACCCAACAACTGTGGTGGCAATGCCACCAACAGCCTAGAAGCCATTGGAGGAGCAGGGCAAAATAAGGCCCTGGCCCCAAGCCCCACCAAAGCCAGTTTTGGACTCTCTCTTTTAAAAAAAAAAATAATCATTTTATTCATTTGCATTTCAAATGATATCCCCCTCCCCATCTCTCCTCTTCCCCCTTCCCTTTGCTCTATGAGGTGCTCCTCCACCCACTCACCCACTCCTGCCTCACCGCTCTAGCATCCCTCTACAGTGGAGCATCAAACCTCCACAGGACCAAGGGCCTCCCCTCCCATTGATGTCAGATAAGGCCATCCTCTGTATATATATGTCTGGAGCCATGGGTCTCTCTCCATGTATATTCTTTGGTTGGTGGTTTAGTCTCTGGGAGCTCTGGGTGGTCCAGTGAGTTGATACTGTTCTTCATATGGGGTTGCAATCCCCTTCAGCTCCTTCACTGGGGTCCCCCAGCTTAGTCTGATGGTTGGTTTTATCTGCATCTGTACTGGTCAGGTGCTGGTAGAACCTCTCTGGGAACAGCCATACCCAGCTCCTGTTGGCAAGCACTTCTTGGCATCAGCAATAGTGTGGGAGGTGGTGTCTGCAGATGAGATGGATCCCTTGGTGTGGGCGGTCTCTGGATGGCCTTTCCTTTAGTCTCTGTTCCATTTTTTTTTTCTGTCCCTGTCTTTTCTTTGGACAGGAACATTTTTGGGTTAAAATTTTTGAGTTGGGTGGATGGCCCCATCCCTCAACTAGGGGCCATGCCTATCTACTGGAGGTGGTCTCTACGGGTTCTATCTCCCCTTTGTTGGATATTTCAGCTAAAGTCATGGGTGCCTCTCACTTCCCTGGAGTCTGGTACTTTCTAATGTCTAGAAAGTGGCTTTCAGTTGACCCAATTTACAGCTTGTTTTGCACAAATAACTCTGTCAGCAAGACATTTCATAAAAATAAGCTGCATTCTCTTTTGAGTTGTTGGCCAGGCCTGACTCCCAAACAGCCCATTGCTGATGCCTTCAGTCACTCCCTCTCTTCTGAGGTGTAAGGTGAGCCCTTATTGCTGACGACACCATGTATTTCAGATACATGTCACAGAGGCCCCCAAGCAGGGACTGACCTAAGCGCTCCCTCCCCAAGGACTAGCATTTATGGGAACAGAAGGCATCATGAAAGCTTGCAAAAGAAGAGGACACCAGCAACCTCCAAGCTAGGACATCTCTGAGGCATGTCAATGACTGACATGGTACAATAATCCTATGGGAGCAGTAGTGGCACTCAGTCCTTGGTAGTAAACAAGTGCTCTCTAATTGAATTGTAAGACTTGTCCAAAAAGAGGGATACCATGTTTGTTACTGGTTGCCTACCTAACTACTAATCCATGCTAGTGAAAACATGGTTACTGGAGGAGAGTCTGCAACCACTACTTTATTAAACCAGCAAAATTCCTAACAATCTATAAGCATTGGTCCTTACCCATAGGTAAGTCTTAACCTTCATCAATGAAACTTCTCTTTGCAACAAAGGAAAACTACTACAGAAAACCACAACCAATCAATCGGCAGAGTTGTCGCTATGTATCCACACATTCCGAGTTGTAATATGTATCCAGTCCTGGATACATCTACAAAACATTCTTGCACCTAAGGCTCAGAGAACATTATATAAGAGGGGGTTGAAAACCAGACAAGCTAGAGAATCAGGGACGTTTCTGTGAGATGGAATCTCCCAGTAGCATTAGAAGCTCTACCTACATAGTAGTACTCACCCAAATATGAGCTGAATAGGAACGACACCAATGAACATGCCCAAGGACCTTAACCCTACACAAAGAACTGCAGGCAACCTAGAAAGATGGGGAGTGGGAAAGGTGGTCCTCCCTAGGGAAGAGCATGCCAATGTTCTGTCCAGTGTCAAGTGTCAAATGGTCAGCCCTGAAAAAATGCATACAAGTGACAATATATGGGCTCAACAGGTTATATTTTAGAATATATATGCAAATGTGGACATATTTGCATGCCACCAGAGAAGTAAAAAAATAAAGACATAGTAAGATACTGCTCCATACCCCTCAGATAATCCTACCTTTGGAAGACTGGCCACATCAGGTGTTGGTGAAGTTATGGAAGAGCTCAACATGCACAGTGCAGTGAGGATGTGAAATGCATACGGGCCCTGGAAAAGAGACTGTCCACTCCTTAAAGCTGGCTACCTGCTGGCTACACGGAGCAGCTACTCTGCTTCTAGATGCTTACCCCAAGGAAATGAAGACATATGCTCTAATGAAAACAAAACTCATCAAACTTTTATTTAAAATAGCCTAAAATTGAAAGCAACTCATTGTTTACCAGGTGAAGAGTTTGAGAAAAATGATATATCCATACACTGGAAGGCAGGTAGAATATTCTTAATCTGGAAATCTGAAACCCAAACAGCTGCAAAATCCAAAACTCTGAGCATTAATATGATACCATAAGGTCTATATTAAAGAATATCCAACCTAGGAGCTAGAGAGGTGGCTCAGAGGTTAAAAGCACTGGCTGCTCTTTCAGAGATTCTGAGTTCAATTCCCAGCAACCACAAGGTGGCTAGGGCTCACAACCATCTATAATGGGATCTGATGCCCTCTTCTGGTATAAAAGTGTATATGTGTGCCAGGTGGTGATGGCGCACGCCTTTAATCCCAGCACTTAGGAGGCAGAGGCAGGTGGATTTCTGAGTTCCAGACCAGCCTGGCCTACAGGACAGCCAGAGCTATACAGACAAACCCTGTCTGGAAAAAAAAAAAAAAGTGTATATGTGTATATGCTGCATAGATTCTATCTAAGCAAATGGAGCAATCATATACATAAGTAGGAGTGTCCAGCCTTTTAGTTTCTCTGGCCCAAGTTGGGTGAAAAAGTATTGTCTTTTCACACATAAAATATCTTGAAACCTATGTGTGTGTGGGGGGGGAGTTTTTAAATACTTAGATATTAAAATATTTAAAAGATGGTATAAAATTGCCTTCAGGCTATGTGTACAAGGTATACAAAATATAAATTAACTTTCTGTTTAAACTTGGGCCCTATACCCTGTACATACACCACAGATATTTCCAAATCTGGAATGTTTCAAGTTCCAAGCTTTTCAGACAAGGGATAATCAACTTGTACCATAAAGTAATAGAAAGGAATTAGCTATGTGTACTTAAGGTACAGACAAAAACAGTACCCAAAGCATAACTCTACTTACATAAAGATTTAAACAATGCAAACTCATGTTTAATGACCAAAAACAAATCACTGGAATATTGGGATGCAGGTTGTACACATGACAGACAGGGGAGAAGGAGCGAGCAGAAGCACAGGGAAAGATTTTTGAGTGATGGATACTCAATATCTTAACTGTAATGATGGTTTTGCTAATTCATGGCAAAAATAATCAAATTACACATCTCAAGTATATGTAGCTAATTGTGTGCCCATTATACTTCAATTAACTTGTTAAACAGGCATCCATGGTGGCTTTTGCATATATGAGACATGACATTTCATTATTTGAAAAACTTAATACTTGGTTTTAACTAACACATTTAAATTAATTAAAAAAATGGGAAACATGGTAGTTAACATTAAATTAAATTGTTGCTGGTTTTTGTTTGTTTTATTTATTATTTATTTTGCAATAGGGTTTTACTATATAGCCTAGGGTCATCTCAAACTTGAAATTCTCCTGTGTAACTTCTTAATTGCTAGAATCATATGTGGTACAGTTAACTTCTTTAAAAAAAAAAAGTTTTTATTTTATTTTGCTTATTTTAGTTTTAATTTTATTTTATGTGTTATGTCTTTTGCCTGTATGTATGCCTGTGTGCTATTTGCATGCTTAGTGTCTATAAAGGCCCAAAGGCCCATTGTTTTGTTTATGCGCTGGAACTAGAATTATAGAGGTCGGTGATCTGCCATGTCAATTCATGGACTCAAACTCTGGTCCTCTGGAAAAGAAGCCCCAGTCCACGGTTAACTTCTTAAATGGTGTTTTGTTTTTGTTTTTGTTTTTGTTTTTCAAATCTGTATTGCCAATGGAACAAATGGGCATTGGGAAATTATCAATATGAATAAGCAATTTTTTTTTAGTATTACTTTCAAAGTCTTAATGAGATTGAACATCTTTCTGTGTGTTTATTGGTACCTGTGGTTTTCCTTTGTGTGCTGTCTATTTGTCTTGGTTCATTTTCTCTTGGGGATTTTTCTTTCTTGGTTTGTATGTAGTCTTTGTTGAGGTAGCTTTTAGCCAAATTGAGCATGGAGTCATTTGCGTGTAAAAATGTTCAGTAAATCATTGCAGATGTAGTATTGGGTCTCCAAGGGAAAGAAAACAAATGACAAAAGCAAATTAAAGTTTAAGGAATGAAAAGGATCCAGTAGAGAGAGGCAAAAGCCAGTGGAGGATTGAGTGACCTGGAAAAACATGTCCTTGTGTAACCCTCGCCAGACAGACTTCCCGTAATAACCAATTTAGTGTGGCATACATGCCTGCAAGAAGTCCCCAGGTTGTTGAAGCCAATCAAAGTGTCTGCCCTACTCTGGCTGCTGTTTTATTTATTTATTTATTTATTTATTTGTTTTATTTTATTTATTTTAATTTTTTTGCTCTTGGCGAACTCCAATTTGGTGTGGCTTCTTAAGACTGCAGGATTCTGCAGGGTTGCCTCTGCACTGGAAATCTGGAATGTGCTGCTTCTGCAGCTGGTCTAGATAGACGTCTGCATCTGAAACCCAAGCTGGGTAAAGACGGTCGTGGTCAGTCTTGTCTAAAGACTGCCGGTGCAGTTGCCACTGTTGTTGGAGCTGAGCCTCAGGGCTGCTGTCACAAGAGAGCAAGACAAATAGCTGTGGCTTGTGTAAGTATTCGGGTCACCTGTCCTGATTCTTACCTCCTGTTAGAGACAGGAGGGAGGCCAGGCTCCAGCTGCAATCCATTATCTTCAAGCCGTGCTCACATAGTCTCAGACTTTTTACATGATCTGCAAAATAGGATATTTTAATATTTTCCTCTTAAGCAAGTTTGCCTTCCTCCCCCAATTCTGTTAACTTAGGCTCCAAAAAAACCTGAAGCCACCACTGATTCCAGGCAAAACTCCACGAGAAGTGTTTCCATTGGGGTTTTTGGTTTTCATCTTGTTAACTGTTAAGTGGCAGGGTGAGGGAACAGAATCAAAGCTGTCTGACTTCATCCCTGTTTCTACTTCCTGGTATCTTTGACTCATCCCTGTTTCTACTTCCTGGTATCTGCAAATGTGTGTGTGTGTGCTTGTGTGCTGGTTACCTTTATGTCAACTTGACACAAGCTAGAGTCATTCGGAAAGGGGGACTCTCAACTGAGAAAATGCATCCATACGACTCGCCTGTACCTAAGTCTGGAGTGTATCTTCCTTCCTTCCTTCCTTCCTTCCTTCCTTCCTTCCTTCCTTCCTTCCTTCCTTCC
>JADRCD010215308.1:0-15958 GCA_019843815.1 Montemys delectorum
GTGTGTGTGTGTGTGTGTGTGTGTGTGTGTGTGTGTGTATGTGTAATATATGACTAATATAATTATAAAAGAAGGGAATATGAGTTTGAGACAGGTTGTTTTTGGAGAAACTGGGGTAGAGATAATGCAAATAAATACATTGTATTTCATTTGTGAAATCCTCAAACAAATAAAATAATGAGTGAAATTTGCCACATGTGTATATGCATGTCTGTGTTTTTGTTTTTCTTTTTTTTTTTTTTCTTTTTCTTTTTTGGTTTTTCGAGACAGAGTGTGTGTTTCTTTTTGAAGCTTTTTTTTTTTTTTTAATTTGAATGTTTTACTCTCTTAAGCTAAGCATTTACCTGATAGTGGCATTTGTCACCAACTCAGTCCCTAAAATGGTTGCTCTTATCATTTTATACCTATGGTTATATAAAATCAGATAAGATTTTTCCAGTTTCTGTCATTGCCCTCATGTTATCTTACATTTCTGGCCTTTAAAAATTACTATTGTTAAATATATCAAGTATATTTTAAGACAACTTTCTTGATCGGTTTTTCATAACAATTGTTTTGACAACAAGAAACAGGAAAACTGTTTTAAGTTGGGGTGTTTTGGCTTTTTTATTTTTGTTTTTGCTTTTGTTGTTGTTGTTGTTGTTGTTGTTTTCGAGACAGGGTTTCTCTGTGTAGCCCTGGCTATCCTGGAACTCACTCTGTAGACCAGGCTGGCCTCGAACTCAGAAATCTGCCTGCCTCTGCCTCCCAAGTGCTGGGATTAAAGGCCTGCGCCACCACTGCCCGACCTGTTTTGGCTTCTTATCCCAAATCATTTTCCTCCCTCTTTCTTGCAGGTAGGATTGGAAGACATATCCCCTGAGGTGTTGACACTTTCTCCTTTGATGACTCACTTACCACAATTGACCCAGGCAACACAAATCAATAAATAACAACAAATGATTAAAAGTATAAAAGTAAATAATTACCTAGAAGTCAGGAAATTCTCTGATCCTTACCGAACACCCATCCTTTCAGCATTTACCACTGTGCTTTAATGTCCAAAAGTCACAGGAGTTATTATATCTCAGTTTAAAATATCCCCATGGTCTCCTTAAGCCATTATAACTAAAATATTCATCCTCAAGAAAAATATCTGACTGATTTAAGTCTGTACTTGCCTATAAATCTCTCAGATAAAAATGTTAGAGTGCTTTTTATGTTGCTATCAGAGTTGACATGGATATTTTTATGGTTCTCTAACGCCTAGAAAATAAGATAGAATCGCTTGTAACTTTTACTCAGAGCAGTGTGGGATAAAGTCACATTTACTCTACCCAATTGATGTGTCATAGCGTAGTGTGAATCTGCATTGGTCGGATCAGAGCATGAATCTGTACTTCTAGTATAAAAATGCTCCACTTTCCTATTTGATAATAGTGATTCAACTGATATTTTAGTACTTTAATCATGAGGTGATTTTTTAAAACATATCTTGAAAGATGTTCTTAAATTTTTAAGAGGAAAATATCTACATTCACATATGCATTTATACACTGTATCATTTAAAATAATCGAAATACGTAATTATAAAATGTATGAGTCATAAAATACTCCATCACACACATTTACAGAGAAGGATTCTTTTGACAGTCTGACTTTCCAAGGTTTTCTCAAATTTACATGTGTTACTGTTTCTCAGCATTTACACATATTTGAAATCAGCAACACTGTGATTCACAATACCGCCATCTACTGGGAAGCTGGTAAACTATGACTTAAGACCCTGACATTCTTTACTTGAGAAAGGCCCAACAAGCAGCTGAAAGAGTCAGATGCAGATGCTTACAGCAAACCGATGGACAGAAGCCAGGGACCCCTGTGGCTGAACTAGGGAAAGACTGGACAAAGCTGAGGTGGAGAGTGACTCCATAGGAAGACCAGGAGTTCCTCAACTAACCTGGAACCCTGAGATGTCTCAGACACCGAGCCACCAACCAGGTGATATGAGGCGCTTGACACCAACACAGCAGAAGACTGCCTGGTCTGGTTTCAGTGAGAGAAGACACACCTAACCCTCCAGAGACTTGAGGCCCCAGGGAGTGGGGAGGTCTGGTGGGTTGGGGTGGAGGTGGGGACATTCGCTTGGGAACGGGGGAAGGAGGTATGGAGACAGGGGAGGAAGTATGGAATGAGGAACAATCAGAGGGTGGACCTGGAGGGGGATAACAACTGGACTGCACTAAAAAAGAGATTAAAGAATCATAATTAAAAAAAAAAAGTTCTGTTAATTGGGATGGTAGTGACGGTGGCAAGGTGCTGAGCTAAAAGTGTAAGTGGGTATCATTAGTTTGTTGAAAAGCAAACAGCTCCACCACACATCTGTCTCTCTCCTTGCTATCTCCCTCTTAATTCAACACCTTCCAGTATGTGTCTATATCTATGTGTTCCTTTTCCTATAGTTCTTGAGCTACACATAAGACAAAACGGATGTTTGGGAAGCAAAGAACGATTTCAAGATGTAATGACTTAGAAGAGTTGTGCGTAATCCTGATGTAGTTTTTCTACTGCAAATCTACCCACATTTTAAGAAGTTGTGTAACATGAACTTCCAGGGCTTAGAGATAACAACTTCAAGATTCATTGTTGTCAGATCATTACATGATAACTCTCTCACCAAAAGAAAATTCACATATTCATCAGCATGGGGCATTCAGTGGCTGCCCTCATTGAGAACCTGGCCTTTGGATAAGAACAGTGGTGAAGTTGCACAGAATGAGCAAGTGAGCAGAGAAAATAGGAGGAGCCTAGGAGAGCAACCATAATGAGGTGTGGCTCTATTTAACTTCCACGATCATCATGTGAACTATGTGTAACTGTCCCTATCTCACAGGCAAAGTAATGAAGTACTAAGGTAAAGTCTTTTCATCAGTGCCTCAAGGAAGACTCACATTGAACTCCATGATACACCTTCTATATGCTTACGGAGTTTCACGTGAGTTATCTATCACAAGCAGGTGAAAAAAGTAGAAGTATAGACATTTAAGTACTGTCATGACAGGTATGACTAGAAGAACCTAGGAAGTACGCTCAATTAAGTAAAAATGCAGGGACAAGGCATTTAACTAAGCAGAGACAAACTTCCAAATATCACTCAGATGAATGGAAGGAAGGAGTGAATAAAATGTAGGTGGTGTAGAACTCTATTTTTTTTTTGTGATGTATTTGTTTGGTCTTGAACATCTTAATTTTTTTCTTTTAGATATTTTCTTTATTTACATGCCATATGATTTCTCCTTTCCCAGTTTCCCCTCAAAAACAAAACAAAACAAAACAAAGCAAAAAAAAAACAAGCACAAACTCCTGTTGCCTCCCCCCTCCCCCGGCTTGCCACCCCACCCTCTCCCACTTATTGGCCCTGGCATTCCCCTACACTGGGGCACAGAACCTTCACAGGGCCAAGGATCTCTACCCCCATTGATGACCGACTTTGCAATCCTCTACTATACACATGCTGCCTGAGCAATCAGTCCCACCATGTATAGTCCTTGGTTGGTGGTTGAGTCCTTGGGAGCTCTGAGGGTACTAGTTAGTTCATATTGTTGTTCGTCCTAAGGAGCTGCAAACTCTTCAGCTCCTTTGGTCCTTTCTCTAACTTCTTCATTGGGGACCCTGTACTCAGTTCAATGGATGGCTGTGAGCCTCTACATCTGTATTAGTCAGGTATTGTCAGAGCATCTCAGAAGGCAGCTATATCGCCTGTCTTGTCCTTCCTTCAGTCTCTGCTCCATAGTTAGGCTCTGCAACTTCTTCTGTGGGTATTTTCTTCCCCCTTTTAAGAAGGAATGAAATGTCCACATTTTGGTCTTCCTTATTCTTGAGTTTCTTGTGGTTTGTGGGTTGTTCTTCGTGTATCCCGAACTTCTGAGCTAATAAACGCTTATCAGAGAGTGCATACCATGTGTGTTCTTTTGTGATTGAGTTACCTCACTCAGGATGATATTCTCCAGATCCATCCATTTCCCTAAGAATTTCATAAATTCATTGTTTTTATATAGCTGAACATCTTAATTTTTAAAAGCTAAAAATTATAGCCTCTATAACCATGGTTCTTAACCTGTAGATTGTGACTCCCGTAGGGGTCAGATGTCAGATAGCCTGCATATCAGATGTTTAATTATGATTTATAATGGTAGCAAAATGACAGTTGTGAAGGAACAACAAAAGTAATCTCATGATTGGGGGTCACCACAGCATGAAGAATTATATTAAAGGCTCAAAAGATTAGGGAAGTTGAAAACCCCTGCTCTAGAAAGTGCGGCTAAATAAATATTGTCAAGATAAACCATACTCTGAAATCATTTGTAACTTTAAAAGTTAGAGTAAGTTGATAGAATCTTTTTACCTGTAAACACTGTTAAAAGAACATGGTCCTGGGGCTTTAGAAGCATTTTGTAACAGTCTCCTGGCCTCTGCTGTGTCTCTTCTCAGTGTAGTCCTCACTTTTAATTCAATGACTTGAAGATAACAGCCTAAGGAGAGTCAATTAGGTTGGCTCTAACAAGGCTAGGATTCATATTTTCACAGGAATAGTGTTCTTAATAAAAGAGAGAAAGTGCTGAAGGAGGGTTCCCACAGAGAGATGACCATATGTGTACTCAGGAGTCAGGTGGCCATCTCTAAGCTCAGAACACCCAGGATTCATCTCACATGGACTGCTTGAAACTTGCTCTTGAATTCTTAGGCTCCAGTGTTGTTAGTGCCGATGTCTAGTGATTTCTGTTCTTTAAGACACTCAGTCTCAGGCGTTCTGCTCTAACAGTGCAGACACATGAGTGCAGATGAATAGCAATAACCAATGCAAGAGTTACATTTTCAATACAAGTACCTCTTTTTCTCTTGTTACTGAAGACTTAGATACAAGGACGAGTGTAAAACCATGGCTCCAAAATGAGGTCAGACCAGAATATACAAATGATTCATTTTAATATTGTGTGTTCAATGTTTAATATGTGCCTTAATTAGGATATTTAGCTGAATCCTTATCAGTAAGGTAATCGTAATTTATGATTCACAAATACAATTTCATGTAACTTTAATACATATGAAATATAACAAAAATCATAATGAGAAATATAAGAAATCTCTCCTAGTCTTAGTTTTTTCTTGTGTAAAGTGAGAATATATAATCACCTTATGTACAAACTACCAACTCTAAAGATTTCTTACTCAATAGGGACAGTCTTCACTCTTTTCCACATGTCTTTGCAGATCTGTGGTCCTTAAAAAGTATATGCAAGCAAATATGAGCGCACCTTGCTGTGGGAGGCAGAGTAAGAACGTAAAGGAGCACACATGCAGTGTTCAGTGGGAGTGTTTTTCCTGTCTCTGTTTACAGACAGTTTAACATAGAAAAGTATATTCAAGAACATTGCCACTTAAATATTTACACAGCAATGCTGTCATTGTGTCACACATTTTTCTTTCTGTTCCCAAGCACTTGAATCAGCTTATCTTCAGGCTTCCTAGACAGTGTCTCCTTTACCATTTACTCAAGGGCTAGTGGAGACTAGAAGAAGGGGTTCTACCTTGAATTTGATAGGAATGATCTTGGTCCCAAAACAATTAGAAGGGTTTGGCCATGACAACAATCAGTGTAGAGACATAAAAACATGGCAGGTTAGTTTAACTTCATAGTAGGGAGCAAGTTAAAAATGTGTTTCCAGGGGATAAGTACATAGGAAAGCTTTTGAAAGTAAAAGATACTTAGGTTATTGACCCAGAACATCACAAGTTCTCATTATAGAACCAAAACCATAATGTGCAAAGTCCGAAATTTTACCTGGAGAACAGAATGAAAGTTCAATTCTGGAAACAGGTTTGATATAAGCTTATTAACTTGGATTTCATTTCCCACGGTGAAAATCTTAGTTTATTATAACTCACTAAATAAATAAATAAATAAATAAATAAATAAATAAAACGTTATTCCAAATAAATAAATTATATGTTATTCTTTCCTCCTATAATTTGTCTGTGGGAAGAGAACTAGATGCCACATCCTGTGGAGAGAGTACTCCAGCTAATTACTAAGATAGAAAAGGTTAGTTATTAATTCTGTTTTTAAAATGACTCAAAGCAAAAATTCACATCATCATTCATAAAACTAACCATTTCTCATACGGAACTTTGTAATTTATTTGCACCAATCACACACTACAACTGACAACAGGTAGAGATAATGAGCTGCTGATCACCACTCTTCTATTGCCTCTTGCTTTCCTTTCTCTGAAGGACCAGCTCAGCCTCTAGCTGAAAAGACTTAGCTGTCATAAGCACTGCCAATCAATGTGTTTTGTTGCATTTTTCTTTTGATCACAGAAAGAGCCTTTCAAAGTGCTGCAGATAAAATCTTCGGTCTTTGGCTTTCCTCCACTATGGATTCTCAGGGGCCTGAACTTTGCAAAGAAACTTTTTGTTTTCCCCAAATATTTCCAAGTCCAGAACTCAGTTAAAGGCCCCCAAGTATGGAACATTCATCTTTTTCTCAAGTTTCCCCTGCTTAGTTTTACTCGAACACAAAAGATGGGCAGCCGCAGATCTCGCATCCTAGCACTTAGCGATCTAAAGGTGCTTTCATGTTTCTGCCAGTAGCATGTACTGAGGTTCCGCTGGATTGTTTGCAACTAAGCTGTTGTGATTACAAAGCCAAGTCCCCACCAATGCCTGCCAACCAGAGATTCTGAATAGGGCTAGTAAAAGCAGTGGCTGAGCCATTGAGAGAGATGGCAAATTTGATTAAGCCAAAGAAAATAACCGGAGAAAATTCTAGAATGTTTTCACTATAGTTTTGTTTTCCCGTATTAAAATGATTATTGATGCTATTTCTAGAATAATCAGCACAGTACCCCTTCAAAGTTGTTTATAGATAATATTGAACTTGCAAATGTGAAAACTTTTGAGCCCATCTCTTACTGAATATTTTGCAAAAAGAACTCTCCTGGTTCTCTATAACAAGAAAGCAAACTGTTTTTACGACTCCTTCCATCTAAAAACTTTCAGCCATTTACCGTTTTAAAGTAAAACACAATTTTGAGTCTCATTACAGAATTGTGGACTTACAAGAACAAAATTTACATAGGAGAAATCATGCATGGTTTTGAGCTTGGCGTGTTTCCAACAAAAGACTTCATGTTGTGTTTCGGAATATTTATTTTTGGGCCTGATACAGTGTTTTCATTTGGGATAATTTAACCTTAGCCCTAAAAGCCCAAATGGAAACTACCTAACTATTAATAATAAATGGATGTTTAAAAAGTTAATCTCCTGGAAGTAGACAGTAAAATAATGGTTGCTAGAGGGATGAAGTTTGAGAAGAAAAAAAAATGGAATAAAGACTAGAGCTTTTCTAGGCCATAGTTTCTTTTTCAACCCTTGCTTTTATGAACCATGTACTCAAGCACACATCTTGTATCAAGTGCTGTGGGAGATCATCAAGAAAGATTTCATAGCCCCT
The DNA here is from genome assembly GCA_019843815.1 of Montemys delectorum. Taxonomy (NCBI): domain Eukaryota; kingdom Metazoa; phylum Chordata; class Mammalia; order Rodentia; family Muridae; genus Montemys; species Montemys delectorum. The sequence continues at coordinate 7,496 of JADRCD010215308.1, forward strand.
GTGAAATCTCAAGTGTGCAGCACTCTTTCCTCTCAGGGCTTCAGTTGTATGAACACACTCAGTATCTTTAACCTTGGGGCATTCAGAGAAGTAAACCACGGTCCAGAATCACAAAGTTACTGAGGGTTTCAACAGAGACGTGAACCTCAACTGTCTTGCTCAAAACAGAACTTTTAATCATATATTATTCGACACTTCTGCCTATATTCTCAAGACAGTGAGTGCATGTGGGGTTTTAATTTAGATTGGATATAAATCAGGATGCTTCATGTATTTAAGCCTTCAATGAGATAGAGGATGAACATACCGAATAAGTTTCTAAACTTTACCCAATGCTATATTTATGTATCTTGATCCCTCTGACTGCCTGAGAGTATACATACTACTGTTGAAAGGTAACGTGATTAGCAAATTCTGAAGGTGTGAAAACTTGAGGATAAACTACTCATACTTATATTTGGACATCATTAGAAAGAGGCAAAATTAAAACTTCAAAGGAATATGTGACCCAAGTAATAATTCTTCTAAACTTTTATTTTTTTTTAAACACAGTTAACAAGCCTTATTGTCTTCACTGTCTGCATGGAACGTCTAATATGAATGAAGGCTGCAAGGTGCTCTACTGGCATAAATTAAAATATTATGAAAGTCCTCTGCTTGGAAGAGACCCTCACTTTGACAGGTCTTTATGACTTAGCTCACTGATTCATGCGAACCAGAAGCACAGCACATTCCTGCCTAATAAAGCTATTCCTTCCTTGCTAATTAAAACTGTATCAAATGAATGAAGAAAGAAATGAATGAACTCACTTACTCCATCATGTGCTCTGAATGCTCCCAGTAGGTAATCTCTTCCCAATTCAATTTCCCCAATGGGATGAGAAGAGGAAATGAAACAACAAATTGTCCTCCTGATGAACTAAGCAGAGACCGTTCTTCTCCTGGGAGTCCAGCTAGGTCAGTCAGTTCATCATGCTAACAAAATAGCGATCCAGAAAGCAGGGTCCCAGCAACAGGGTCCCAATTCAATAGCCTCTTGTTACAGTGTCTCAGTGAAAATTGCTAAACATTTGTGCCTGGCTCATTAACAAATGAAAACCATTCTCCTTGGAGTTAGTTGTTCAGTACTGTAGCCATATTCCTTCTTAGAAACCAAACATACCTACTGTTTTTGTTGTATAGGTCCTGAAATTCTGTACACTACAAGCATCTCTGGACCCGGACTTCATATATGTGCATTTGAACCACTTAGTACCCATGATGAAATCTGGGAGCTAGTGACTATGAAATTAATGGTGAGCAATTGTAAGGAGGTAAACCAAATGTTTATCTGAAATTCTCAACATTAATTTTTCCCTGCCCATTTTTCAGCCTTCTTCATGCTGCACATTCTACTCACTATAAAACTATGGAGGAATTCCTTTAATGTGCTGCATTTGAAACTACGCTTCAACCTGGTCCTGCACACCTCTCTTTCCCATTGTCTCCAGTGTTCATGAAGGTATCTGCCATGCTCTTTTTATTTCTACCCTGCAGCCTATTTGCTAATATTAGGAAGTAAACCTAGCTGCCTATCTCGAATAAACAAATATACATACAAATAGCCACCTGCTAATATTAGGTTCTGTTTCTAAATTACAGATTAAGCCCTGTTAGGAACTGCTTTCAGAATTATTTTAAGGATCTGGATAAGTGGCTCATCAGTTATCAGTCCTTCCTGCTCTTTCAGAGGATGGGAATTCAGTTCCTAGCACCCATTGAAGGCAGCTCACAACCACTTATAACTCCAGCTTCAGTGAATGCAATGCCTTTTCTGGACTCCACAGGTACCCACACACACATGCACACATGTAAGCATAAATGAAAACAAATCTTTGAGAATCCTTTCTTTACCTGACCATTAGTTATCATTATATAAAAGTAAATCATCTAACTAAAATGATATCTAGGATTTAAAATAAAATATTTATTTTTTGAAGAAACAAATTGCTCTTCAATTTCCTTTGCTCTTTGAGACAGTCATATTTGTTCCTGTTTTTCAATGATCAATATCATACAAGGTTATTTAGTTTTACTCTATTTTCCCATTCTCTGCCACTGTTTCTTCTAAGTTCATGCACACCTTTTTACGATTGCTAATATGGCAGCCTCCTAACCATTCAAAATTTAAACATCAAATCCCCTAGTCTTTATGGTACGTGATTTAATAATAGCATTCCTCCCAGGGGACCCATTGCCTGTTCCCTCTCAGCTTGCTTGCACAATGCATCACATACTACTGTTTTCTTCTTTCAGCTTCACACAGTAGTTCCTCCACGTGTCACTAATTGTAAAGTGTGGGTATTCTCTCAGTACAAGGTGCTCCCATATGTATCTCATTGTTGTTCTATATTCCTTTCTTCTTCATAAATCCATCCAGTACTATGACCTAATCTTTAATCTCTAGGTTGTTATCTCTACCTTTTGACTGACTTTCTGGGCTTTTATCTACCCTCCAGTAACACATACATATATTAGTCTTTTCTTGGCTTTAGATCCATATTGATCTATACTTAATTCAAAGGGAAATAATAGTGTAATGCTAAACTTATAAACACTCTCCTACCTGACTCCTTTTTATATAGTTTATATTCCATTTCCCACAAGCAGATGACACATGCTCTACACATCCCATTTTCATCTATCAATAACCAGATATCACAAATTCTGTCTCCCAAATTACATTCTTTTCATCTTTTTTTTTTTCATGGCAAGGTTTCTCTGTATAGCCCTGGCTGTCCGGGAACTCACTCTGTAGACCAGGCTGGCCTCAAATTCAGAAATCCACCTGCCTTTGCCTCCCAAGTGCTGGGAGCTACATTGAGGAAACTTGACTCAAAGAAACAAACAGACAGACAGACAGACAGACAAACACAAAACACCAAACAAAGGTCATAAATTGAGGATACAACTTTTTTAAGATTCATATTTTCAACTGTTAAAAGTTGTATGAAAGGAAGTTACTCATTCAAATCTCGAAGTTTGGATTGCATGTGCTAATTTATCATTTATATAGATACAAGGTAATGTCAATATTTTTATTTGGAATCTGGTCCCAATGTTATGATCATTTACATCCTGCAAGAAAAAAATTGCTGCAATAGTTTGTCATTATACTCTTTCTGTAATAGCTTAAATAAGTGAACTGACACACATTGAATACCCCGGGAAGTAGCCACGCAGTAGTCACTAATGCCTATAAAATAAGATCCAAATCATTTTTTGCCAAGATCTCTAGTCAGGTTTCTACTCAGTCTTCCGTGTCCCTTTACCTTGGAAGTTCTTTCCACTGTAGGCAGCTGACAGAGCCAGCAGCAGAAGCATGCTTTCCTATCTAAATCTCTGTGTGTATTTCTCCTTTGAATGGAGTGGGGCCATGCAGCTTTCTTCTTCCTCCAAGGCTCAGAGCAGATACAATCTCCAACTGATGTCATCTAGCAGAATACTCATTTGTACATGCTTCCTGTGTGCAAGGTAAAAAGCATTCCTACAGATATAATTAGAATGGGAACACATGAATGGCCACCATCTCGAGATGAACAGATTTCCATGCTACCTTAGCAAAGAAATTGTTTGGGGCAAGTAACAGGTGTATAAGCAAACAGAAAGCAATATTTCCACAAGGGAGTCTCTGAGCCATTACAGTTTATTGGTCAAATCAGCCAGCTGCCATCACCACGAACAAAGCCTTGAGATTATCTTTTTCATGAGTGGCTGTCTAGCATCAAGATATATACAGAATAAAATTGCTCTGTCTGAAATGACTGCCATCAGCTACTGGAGCACATGACCTTGGTGTTTTATTTACAGAACTCCGTATGGATACAAAAGAGAATTGTGTAATGAGTATACAAATGCCTTCGAAAGAATAGATCTTGAAAGCTGTTTTTATCAAAATGCCTTCTGGCTGTATTATCTCTATGCACAGTGTGCTGATGGCCAGGAGGGACAGCAACACAGAAGGGCTCTGTTGGCTTTTAATGGATTCAGATCTGGGAAACATGAAAAAAAAAAAAAGTAGAAACACAAATACTTTGGGAAGATTTGGGCCTCTCTCTGCATGTGGTCCTCCAGTTTGAAGGCGGCTAGATGGATATGTGTGCAAAAGTCTATTTACAAGGGAGTACAGAGCTTTAAAAAATTTCCGATTTGAAAAGATAAGATTAGTACTTAGAGAAATGTAGCATTACAGAGCACACCCGTGGGCATGAAAGAGGAATCCAGCAAAGCCTTTAAATAGGGGTTTTATTCAATTTGACACCTCTTAAGGGAAAAATTTAAGTAAGGTGTATATACATTATTAGAAAAAGAGTGAGAGACATAGCCTTTTAATAATAAATGTTATCTTGAAATGGAGCTTATGCAATAATTTTGTGAAACTATTTTCTTTAATGGTTATAAATTCACACACTGATTTTTTTTTTCACTGAATCCCCTTTCAGCCTGCCTGCTATTAATTCACAGATCGAGTTCACCACATAATATCTCCCAATGGTGACAGTTCTCATCCTTTCTACTGCAGCCCCTAAGAATTCACTGACTGTGGTTGGAGTCAATCCTACTGTGTTGGGGAATTCATCGTTATGATAATAAAACAATACCCCAAAACACTGCCCACAGGATAATATGGTGAAAATGTCTTCTGCATACAGAGCCAAGGAGACAGGAGAAGACTGAGTGGAACACAGGGAAGAGCAGCCTGAGTCTCTGAACTTCAATGCAGTGAGAACGCACGTAGCTTACAAGGGAGCACTCTAAGCCCCGTCCAACATGATGAGGCATGAATAGACAGTAATGAGTCTAAGCTAAGAAAATAACAATAGCTTTATGTTCTTGGGTAGCAAGTTCTTGCAGAGAGCAGGCATTAAAGGAAGGGCAGCATGGTGAGAGTATGCCAACCTCCATGGCAGAGTCGGCAAGGTTTTTAATCTCACAGCTAAATTTGGTACTTCTGACTCCTAAAAGCACATGTCTGGCTAAATGCTGTGTGTCATATGGCCCCTGAGGCAAGTCTGCATCTTTTCTAAATTAATTAAGAGGAAAAAAGTCCAAATAGCTAAGATACGAAATATTTTTAAGCTGTAGCAGCAAAAAGCCACCTATGAAATTATGCTCACAAATGACAAGCAATGATGTTAATATGTATTAGAAGCTGCTAATAGCATACTTTAGGTCAGTGCCTCTCTCTAGTTCCAGTGTTCCTTTTCAAGGACTGGGATGTAGAGAAACCTGGGAGGAAGTCAAAAATAGAGAGACCTAATGAAATATCTGTTTTCCCTTAAGGATCTTAAAAATCAAATAACACCAATGAGGCAGATACAGACCACTTAAGTATTACATACAAAGGCACACCATCATTTGCACATGAAGAACGCAGTGGCCTTCTGTAAATTGAGCTAGTACTCTATCACTTGACATGTATGCAATCCCATGCTCATCATGTATGTCTCAGTTCCTTGTTCCTTCCTCCAGGGGTCAGCACATTAACGTAGTCAGTGTATGGTAAAGTAAAGACATACTTGTATGCCAAGCAATATGTCCTGAGTCAACTTTTTAAAATTACCCCCTTTCAAAGACCTCTCGACAATTTGTGTCAGTCTAGGGATGAAAGCAGCTATAATTTAGAAAGAAAAGTAAGTCACCAATTATTTACATTAATATTCTTTCATCTGTTTACTTGATGAATCACAAAGCATGCTAAAACATGTTTTCAAATATACCCTTAAAGTCCTTAAAGTGCTTGGATTTTCAACAATATGGCTTCAGCAAATGAGTTGTGTCATAAAACTCCAGCTTCAGTCTGATGCATCAGGCATAAAAGCAATTATCTGCTGAACAATGCAGTCAGCTTCTGGAAAAAAATGTGATTCCTATGCCAAATGTGATTTCTGCACAGTTAAATAAACACTCAGTGCAATGACAATGACACTTCTCTAGGTGCATCTGTCTGTGTGTCTTCCCTACTATTTTATATCCATCAAATACATTCTGCTGCTTGTTGCTTGAAAGAATATTTCAAGCATCAGAAGTACCAGGATGCTTCTAAGGTAGGCTTAAAGACACCATGGCTGATGCAATTTAAAATATTCTCAGGTTGTCAACAAGAGAGATGTGTAGAATATGATGCAGGATTTAGCAACAAATTGCATTAGTATGCACATACAGGCACACACACACATACACACACACACATACACACACACACACACACACACACACACACACACACACACACAGAATATGGATAGCATATATCCACTTATATTATGGAAGATACCAACAGGTGTAATTGGTACTTATTTTTGTTTTTTTTTCTCTTTCTTTTTCTTTTTCTTTTTCTTTTGACAAAACAAGTGTAGAGTGGGTTGGTGGCAAACACTCAGGAGGAAAGGCAGGTGGATCTGTGTGCCTTTTAGATCAATATGTTATACATAGTAAGAACGTGTCTGAACCAAAACCAAACCAAACCAAACAAATAACATAAAACAAGAAGACTGATTATTCAGATAGCATAGTGTATTTTCAACCTTAAGTGAATTACTTATGGAAAGAGCAGCATTTCAATTAAAAACAAAACTTTTAGGGACTTGGTGATTTGTTTTGTGTTCTCTTAGGTATTATCTTGAAATTTAATTTAAAATTCATCATGGGCTTTTACAAAGTGTTTTTGTAGGACTCACATGATGAATGAATTAATGGAGGGTCTAGAAGCAATCTCAAAAATATTTTTAAAATAATGTTTATATACAATTTTTCTGTTTCATTTTATTTTGATGAAAACATACTAACTGATACTCAACAATAATAATTACAAAATTCTGTATTGATGATGGTGTTAGTAACTCATAATAATAATTACAATTACATTTTTAGGATAATGATACCTCTCTTGATAACATACAGTTAAAAATTATACCCACAAGAATGATCTCATTTGGTGATTGTGTTTTTGAAAGATAACAATTAATAGCTATCTTCTGCGCAGGCATACAAACTTACAACGAAACTAAAGAACACTGTAGGTACAATCTACTGTGAATTTAGCATCATATATTTAACCCCGATTTTGTGTATTTTTATATTCTTATAGCATGTTTTCTTCCTGAGACTCATGTCTCTCTTTTAGCTCATTGTTCCCACCTATTCATTTTTAAAATGTATCTGGGAGGTTACTGCATTTCATTGAGTTGGGTGTTCCTTCTGAGAGTTGTATAAATTATTTGTATATTCTAAGAACAAGTCTTTGGCAGATTTATGATTTGCAAATACTTTCTTCCAATCTGATTTTGACTTTGCATTCTTAACCTCCCACATCATTCAAAGAACTATTCCAAATCATAAAGCCTAAAAATGTTTTCATTTGGTATTTTAGAATCGTGCTTCTCATATCAACATGACGTATAAGAAATACGATTGGCACTAGAAAGATGGCTGAGGAGTAGGAAGCACTGGATGCTCTTCCAAAGGATCCAGGTTTGGTTCCCAGCAGTTAAGAGGAATCTTCAAATGCAGACCTTCACCAGTAAGTATGACCTATATGTTTTCCCACAGATGCTGCTTAGCATTCTGGTTTCTAAAGGTTAAAATATTGCTGAATTTTACCCAATGCTTTCCCTGTATATATGGCTACAGACAGAAAGCTTTTCCATTTGACTTGATAGTAGACGTATCACTCGTCTGCCCTGGGAATGGTTTAAAGCACTAAGCACTTTCTTGCAATCAAGGTGTCAGCAGAGCACCAATTCTCTGTAGGAGACACTAAGGGAGAGTTCGCTTTTAGGTTCCCTCGAGGCAGGGAGAATTTAGTTATGTGTGGGTAAAGGACAGAGGCCTCCCCTTCCTTACTGCTACCAGCTGCCCTCCTTCAACCATTCCTTACCGGAGCTAACTGACAGCTTCACCCTGGCAACTCCCTCTTAGTCCAATAATGGCTCATTAAGGCAACCATACCACATCTCTCTGGCTCTAGTTCTGCTCTACCTAGTAGCACTCCCTGGTTTCATTCTTCTGATCATCTATGTGCTGTGGAGCTTTCCAGACAACAATAAGAGGGATACGTCAAGAGATTGAATAGAAATATTGCCTTCAGAATCTACCTGATGTCTTTTCAGCCAAAAGATTTCTTTAAGTGGTAAATGATGTAACAGTTTCTACTGTTTATTTGACAATGTAACTATTTTAAAATAAATACTATCCCTAATATGTAGTGAGTTTAATATGCAGTTTTATGTTTTTTGACCTATTTTTAAAATTCTCTTAATTGATGCTATATTATGGATCTGGACTGGATCCTAGAGGATGCAAATGTTTCTGTGGAGTCTTTATGTCACTGGGGATGTGCACTCTGTGGGTGTTTGAGACCCTGCTCTCTCTCTCTCTCTCTCTCTCTCTCTCTCTCTCTCTCTCTCTCTCTCTCTCTCTCTC
>JADRCD010215308.1:15968-27584 GCA_019843815.1 Montemys delectorum
CTCTCTCTCTCTCTCTCTCTCTCTCTCTCTCTCTCTCTCTCTCTCTCACACACACACACACACACACACACACACACACACATCTCTGAGTGATGTGTGTGAAGAGTCTCTTCTTCTTCTTCTTCTTCTTCTTCTTCTTCTTCTTCTTCTTCTTCTTCTTCTTCTTCTTCTTCTTCTTCTTCTTCTTCTTCTTCCCCTTCTCTTTATTTGTCATCTACTTCTTCCTCTACTACTACCTTCTACTTCCTTCTCCTCCTCTTCTTCTTCTTCTCTTCCTTTCCCTCCTTTCCCTTCTTCTTTAGTTATCTGCTACACATTCCCATTGCAGCTATTCAGCCATAGATCTTAAGTGATGGAGTGGACTAACGAAGAATGAAAGTTATCAATATGTGTGGTGAAATGTAAGTTGCATAGTACACAAATGATTATGGTAAAAAATACTAATAAAACCAACAGAACTTCTCTTTTACTAAAATATATTTCCAATGTCCTTTTTGACTCCTCAAGATGTGTATAAGTGTGATGTGAGTGTCAAAAATATACTAATGTATTTTACACCTGAAATAGGATTCCCAAGCTCATGAGATCCTATATCCTATATCCTATCTGGTACTAGTTAAATAGTTGTTGCTCCTCCTCTTGTTCCATCTCCTCCTCATCCTCTTTCTCCAACTCCCCCTTTGTGTCTTACCTTTTCCACCTCCTCTTCCTATTTTTTTCATTTCTGTGTTTATGTGGTGTCTGTGTGGTTGTTAGCACAAAAGTAGACACACATGTGAATACATGTACATATATATGCACGTAGAGGACCACTGTTGTGTTTCGGGATCTTCTATCACTCTCCACTTTATGGATTGAGACAGTGTCTCTCGCTGCATCTGGAGTTCATGATCTCTGCATGTCTAATTATCCAGCTTCTCTTAGGATCATCATCTTTTCTCCAGCCTATCCTGTTAGATCAAGCTAAGAGCTAAGCATACTAAGACAACACAGTGTTAATGATAACCACATGAACTGCACTGGATTATTTCAAGCTTTACACTGAGATGATGTCTCCTAAAGAAAATGTACATGAGGCCAGGAAGATAAATCTAAATCACAAGGCCCACCATAATATCCCTTATTTAGCATACTGAGCTTCCATATTCAGAAAACCAAATCTTTAAAACCGAACAAACCACTTAAAGCTTCCTATGTAGAAGAGAGGGTTCATTATATCACTCATGCAGCAATTTTAATATTCTCAAATTACTTTCTTAAGCATTCATTTTTCATCTTCAGAGTATGTATAGAATAAGGCTATCTCAGTGCCTGTGTTAATGAAGAAAAGGCAGAATTGAAATATCTTATACATTGAACAGCTATTCAATGTAATAAATATGTATTTATATTGGTGGATACAATGGTCAGGGACAGAATTATAGGATTATAGTCAAAGATCAGGAAGGTGAGACAGGATGATCAGGAGAGGGTCAGGCCACAGAATGAACAAACAAGCAATACAAAGTAAGGTTCGAACACAGCAGTTCCACTTGTTACCATTGCAAAGTCATGGCTGTCCATATTCCAGTATGTCTAGCTACAGATGCTGCTAACTAATGGAGATTTTATGAGGTTGGCTAATTTTTATCTTCCACTTATATTAGTGGCTGTGTAACTATGTTTATGTCATATGTGTACAGGTGACTGTGGAGGTCAAGAGAGGCTGTCACATGCTCTGAAGGTGCAGTCAATTATGAGCTCTCTAACATGGGAGATGGTAACTAAGTGTGCTTCTAAGGGAAGAGCAGTAAATATTCTTACCCAGTCAGCCAATTCTCTAGATTTTTTTAAATGCTTAGCATGATTTATAAAGATGCAATGAGATATCTTATCACAAAGGTAACTATCAATGAAACATATTTTAGCAAAATTAAATTTTTATTACTCTTTTGAAGCTATAAACAATGCATTGCTAAGCTATTGAGAAATACAATCTGTGAAAAACTGTTAATTATCACAGTTGTTAGTTTTCTCCAGCCCTTTAATTTGTTTGCTTTAATCAGCTCTATGTGGGAAAATCAGATAATTTAGCATAATAGAATTATGCTCAAAAACAGTCAACAGGTCTAAGTAAGTGGAAATAATTCTCCTACAAATAAAGTACATACACGCAACAAACACACACACACAAACACACACACCATGTGCAATACAGAATTTATGTATGTACAAGTGAAAGTATTTAATTTTTGTTTAGTTTTTTTTCCTGTGTTTGGTTTTTCTCTTGATGTATTTCTGAAATAGAACTTCATTGGAGCCCAAATTGTTCTAAAGTTTACTAAGTCACATAGTTCCTAGTGATCCTCTGTTTTTCCAGATGTTGGAGTAAGAGGTATGAGTCTGAGTCTCCTTCCTAGATTCTGGTTCTATTATCTATGATCAGTTTCCAGATGAGCTAGATTTGGCTCATTTTAAAAGATACATTACTCAATTGTGGAGAATTAGATCTTTAAGAACACCTACAAGTAGATTGATGGGTATAAGCAAAATTTCAATAAAGAACATGTAATTTAAAAAAAAAAAAACTCCATGGTCTTCTTTCTGGTAAGAACACTGCGTTAATTTTCTTCAGTTAAATGAACAGTAATTACAATGAGGTTCCATTAATTTTAGCTGAGTAGCTTATCATGGACTGGAGGCTTAATAAACACTAACTCTTTTCTCAATATGTCTTAAGACCTTGGGGAATAAATATCAGGAAGGTGTGGTGAAACAAGTAATCCCAACACACAGGAGGGTAAAGCATGGGAAAGCGCAGCCTGAATAACATTGTGTGACCTTGAGGAGGAATAGCAGGCAAAAGAAGAAAAGGAGGAAGTGGAGAAGGATGAATAAGATGGTTACAGAGAGGAGGTGGGAGCTCCAGCTATTACCTTTATTCCATAAATGAAAAAATAAAATAAAAGAATCTTAGTAAATAAAAGTACTTTGTGACCATCTACCCAGTGCCAGCATAGCAGATTGCACTCTGGGCTCCTATTGACTCCCATATTGAGTGCCAGGCTCCTCAACCCAGATCGACTCACAAAAATTTCTGAAATTTCAGAGTTATTTTTATCTTCATCCATCTAGTTATTAGATTTATTTATTTATTTATTTATTTATTTATTCATCCAATGATTATTTATTGACTGTCTACCAAAAGTCACTCACTATACAAAAACCCAAATACACTCATCTGTGCAATGAATAGTTTAAAAATCTCTGTCATAAGTATTAAATGCAAAACAGAAAAAATGCCAGCAAAGTTTTATGCCCTAAAATACCAGAGAGTGAGTTACACAATGGGCAATTCACTCAGAGAGATCCCAGATAATGGTAGAGGTAGGCTTGCAGAGTAACTAATGATTTTAGAGATCTTATGCCTCCTGAACAGTATTCCTGTTTTCGATGACTTCCATATTGCATGTGTAATAACTTTGGTGTCTTTTATCCTATGGCCAGATCATCTCTCAGGTACTTGGGTCCTTCAAGTTACAGAAAAGTTAATTTTATTTGAATCGATACAGCTAGTTATTCAATGTGTTACCCCCACTGTAACTACCACTAAATGCTGTTGCTTGGCCCAGTTTTATTAAGTACCAGAAGCATTATTGTTCTGACTATGATGTACTGTTCCTCTTATGTGCTTCTATTCCAGGACTATCCTTCAAGAGTTTCTCTCTGAAACAATACTAAGTTCTTTTCTTAGTTAGATAGATTTAATCCACCTCAGCAGCCTACAATTTTTAAACAATTACTGAGAAATACCCTTAATGGTATAACTGACAGTCTACTTGTTAAGATCTGTCTGAATATAGATTTTTATATGACAATTTAAGTCTGCTCAACTTCAGTAGAATTTACGAACTTTAGTTTAACTAAGTTTAAGTATACAGTTCTAAGAATTTTTACAAAATATGACCAGTAATGTAATCACCCAAGCTGTCATCATATTATATTACCCTTGCCCCAGTCTCTTCATAAAATCTGGTGATCCATCCCCCAATCTTATTCAAGCCCTGACATCCACTGATGTGTTCCTGACGTTATACCTATGTCCTTACAACATCACATATGAAATCACTGCATGCTTCTATTACATAATGTGATATGAGAGCTTGATAAACAGAAATAACCTACTCCATATATACACATAGTTTTAATCACAAGTAAAATCCTTATGCATAATTTAATCCTTATCTGAAAGGTTGGCAATTGTGGAAGAAGCTACTCTGCATGTTGGTAAATAAACATTTTGGTAGACAGTATTATTTTCTCTTTTGAGAATGCCCATTAGTGCAATACTGAACTATGAAAATGTTAAAAATTTATTTTATGAGACACTGGCAAAATGTAATGTTTTCCAGTACGAATGATCCATTTTGTGTCCCCATCAGAATGGGTGGTAGAGGAGGCAATGCTTTTCCTGGAGCACATATACACCAGCACTGAACAAACCTCGTCTTTTGAACATGTGACTGCAGAGCACTGGAGATCTTTGTTCCCCTGTACGTAACTATAGAAACACATTTGCAAGTGTTTGCTGGCACGGGGTATCATCTTTCATAAAACATCTGTCCACATATTTTGTCTGTTGTTTATTAGGTTTTTTTTTTTTTTTTTTACCACACTATTGATTGCAAGTTTAGCATTTCAGAAACACAAATATTACACTAAAAGTAATTTTTAAATAGTTCCTCTTAGTTTTTAATTTTGCCTTTTGTTTAATAGCATTTTTAGCTAAAGGGAAAATTAATGTTTCTCTTATTTGTATCTTATATGGGAAAGTTTTATGCAAAGCTAAAATTGAGTTTTTTTTGTGTGTGTCATGATTGCTCTAGAAATTGTATGATTCTTAACTACTACTTTTAGGTCTGTGGTGATTGTTAAGTTAATGTTTGCATGTAATACAGAGTAGACTCAAGATTGTTTTAATATATATGAGAATTAACTGTTCAATAGCTACCTTTTCAAAAGTTTATTTCCTCTTTTAGCTTTTCTTGTAACTTTCTTTATCCATGATTAATCACATTGGTGTAGTAGGCTTCCATTTTTAGTGAACTTTTGGATATGTCTTACATTATTACAAATGATGCTGTGCAGAATACTAAAACTTTATATTAAATCTAAAAATCACTTGGGTAAATTCTTCATCTTTTCCTTTTTTAAATTTTTTAAAGATTCTTAGTGTTTTCTTACTTCTTCTATAACAATATCAATAACTACTTTGACAATACCCACTGAAAGACCTTTCAAGAGATTTCCTTAGAATTACATTTATTTTGCCAAATAATTAGTGGAATATGATCATGGTAGAAAGTTAGTGCTTTTCTATTTATAGCATGTTGTATTTGCATATCTACCCAGGCATTTTGTAATTTTTCTTGGAAATAATCTGTGGTTTTTCACATTTAGATTTTATACATATTCTATATAAATGTTTGAAATATTTCATGTTTTATTACTTCACGAATAATAAAACATGAAGTTTAAACATGGTTTAAGTGTTCAATTACAAAGAGTTCATTGGTGTCATAAATATTTTACTCATTGGCACTTAATATCACAATATTAGTAAACTCACTTGCTAATCAGAGTAAAATTGTGAAAACTCAAGATTTTCAATGGGAACATATGAGTTGGAGTGTCATGCAGGGTGTTGGTTGTTGTTGTTGTTGTTGTTGTTGTTGTTGTTTTGTTCTGTTTCTTTTCTTCTGAACTCTACATTTCCATTTCTCTAATACCCCCTAGGGCTGGCCAAGTTATGAACCAAGTTGAATAGGAATAGCAGGACATCTTTTCCATAATTCTGTGGTCCAGAGAATTGTACTTACTGTACCAGAGAATTCTGAAAAGTGCTTTTGTGCCTATGGAGGTTTCTTATGTATTTTTTAAGAAACAAGGTCCTTAGCATAAAGATAGGCATAAATATTTATGTGTCCTGTCAAGATAATTCAGGAAGTGATCATACCAAGCATTGATAGTAGTTGGGAAGGATTACATCATGGAATTTTTGCTGTGATTTAAAACAAGGTGAATCACCAGGAAAGAAAGTGTCCTTGTCAAAACCATCTGACATAACTTAGTCACGTTTTATTTTCAAACAGTCCTTATTCCTTTAGAGATATTATTAAGTTTATTGAAAACCTGGGTTGAAAGTAGACATCTTATTTGTATCCACACAAACATGATCTGCCCCATTATCAGTCCTGCAAACCAGAACAGTATCTAACTAATGTGAGAGAATCTGCGTTCCTACATCATTAGCAACCGGACTGTAGGCTTTATATTTACAGGAGCATTGAGTCTTGTTAGTGTGCATGCGGAAAATTTGGACAAAGGTAGAATATCATGTTTCATCTTTATAATTTCATACAGAATAGATCTACTGCCTCAACAGTCCTTTGTGTCTCATGATTTTATCTCTTCCCCTCTGCCAATGCTCCAACCACTGAACTTCCTGCTTGCACGGATTCATTTCCAGAAAGACCTATTTAAAATCAGACATGACAGAATTTCTTTAGGTTGGTTTGTTTCACTTAGCAGCAAATCTTTAAAGTTCCTCTATGCCATGCCAGGACATTCTTGTTGAATTGTTTCCACTATCAAAACAAAACATACAAAAACACATCTGTCCATTCACTGCTAAGGGATCTGTTAGTTCCCTCCATTCTGACAGCGGTGAGTGAAGCTGCTTAAAGAATCAGTGTTTGGAAATGTGTGTGTGTGTGTCTGTGTGTGTGTGTGTGTGTGTGTCTGTGTGTGTGTGTATGCACATTCACACAAGTTTTTTCATTCTGATGAAATACCAAGGAACATCATTGATAGATCTTATGAGAGAAGATAATTCGATGATAAATTGGTAAACTATCTTCCAAAGTGATTATAATCCTATTTTAGATAAAATCTCTAGTTATTCATGTAAGAAAAGAATATCCTTACTTTCAAATAGTTCATTTAAAGATGCATATAGAGGAAATGTAAAGTAACATAAATAACTCTGGAGTTTAGGAGTACATGCATTCTCTTGTTATATTTTCAGTTTACATGCCTGAAAATTTTGGTAATACTTCCTTAAATAGTTAAACATTTTCTGAAAGGTATCAAATATTCTGTATGCTTCTAGTATATAAATCAAGAGCCACCAGTATATCAAAAAGCTAACAATTCTTTCATTTCTCTTTTCCTTCCTTCCTTCCTTTTTAATAATATGGACATATGCTTTTGTTTTGTTTTATTTTATTTTATTTTATTTTATTTTATTTTATTTTATTTTATTTTATGTTTTTGGAGAGGAACCTGGAAAAGGAGATATTGTAAATAAAGAAAACATATCTGCAGCAGGTCTCCAAGGTGAACAGCCTCTGGCATGTTGGAAAAAAAAGTAAAAGTAAATACAGATAGAGAGGCACTATGAGAGAAATATTACCTGCAGTGCAGAGTGAGGACCCAGGGGGTAAAAGCTGGGTCTCTACTCAAGGGCTGTTGGTTTTAAGGGTCTTTAAGTGGAGTCTTCTTTCTTAACTTCTGGTTTGTTGGTTTGAACAACAAAGGAAGACTGACAGGTTCTCAAGTTTGGGTAAGAATGTCTGAGTCCAGCCTTGAACTTCTTGAAGCAGTCTGCTGGCATGGAGGCCATCCTCCCTGGAGAATAATCCTGCAAGGCCTACATGACTTTGTTTCAGGTCAGGAGAGTCAGGAAATGATGAAAGCCTGAGATCATTTGATATATCTGTGGCTTCTTATCTGGCTGCCTACCCAGAGTTTAACTATTCTAGCCCTCTCTCCAACCCTTAATTATTGTTATGAGTTTTAGAGTACAGACTCCTCTAACTTACTCCAATTGGATGCAAAGGACCACATTGAAGCTTCACTACATGAGAGCTACAACCATAGAATCTACATAATGAAAAACCTCTCTGTAGTGTTCTGAGAATTCCTACCTCCTCGGATGAAGAATATTCTCTTCTTTAATAGGTAAGGGTTAGAAATGAACGTTAATTGGCAGAGTCCCCTATGTTAAAGTGATTTTTCTAAGCTGCTTCAGTTTTTCAATAAAAGACATCACAGGCAAATGAGTTAGTTGTAAAATAAACAGAATTTTAAATATAAATAATTCTTTCTACTTTCCCAAACTCAGATAACTTAATTGTTCAATTAAAACACATCATTCTATATCAGAGCAATAATGGTCATTACTGCAAGGCCACACAGCCACATGCTTTGAGCATTAGGGCTTAACAAAAGTTCTTCATAATTTAGTTGGGTCAAAAGAATAATTTTATAAACCTTGCATCAGAGTAACTCCAGTTCTCAATATTTATTCACTTATTTATTTTTGTTTGTTTGTTTGTTTTAAATTAATTTTAAAACTCCAGTGATTGGTAGTCTTCTAAATTCAATGCCTGAAACTGCAAACAAATTCTAGACACAGATTTTGCTAATCTCTGTTCACACTCTTAGTCTCAAGGATGCAATTCCTATAAAATATTTAAGCCTCACAAGAAGAATCTAGGGACCCAAATATTCAGTTACGGTTCTTATTGCTGATCATTGACTTGCTATGCATCTGCACACTACATCTCAGTTTGTTTGCAGTAATTTGTACCTATTCTAGTGCCTACCTGACATAGTCTTGCACTCATGCTGTTATTTGGCATGCACAGTTCCATCCAAATTTAGTGAGTAAGTAAACCGGGAACAAATACAAAATATGAGATCAGGAGTTTTAATATGAGATTATGTGCTAAAACTACAATTTAATTGAAGAGTTGTATGACTTGTGTGTGTACAGATGTCTGATAATGATGTATAAGAATTTTGAAAAAGGAAAAATGCTCAAAATTAAAAATAAGAATTGTATAAGCCTGATATAGCTGTCTCCTGAGAGGCTCTGCCAGTAACCAACTAATACAGAAGTAGAGGCTCACAACCATCCATTGGACTGAGTACAGGGTCCCCAATGAAGGAGCTAGAGAAAGGACCCAAGGAGCTGAAGGGTTTGTGGACCCTTAGGATGAACAACAATATGAACTAACTAGTACTCTCAGAACTCTCAGAGACTAAACCACCAACCAAAGAATACACATGGTGGGACTAATGGCTCCAGCAGCATATGTATAGCAGAGGATGGCCTGGTTGGTCAACAATGGGAGGAGAGGCCCTTGGTCCTGTGAAGGTTCTGTGCCCCAGTGTAGGGGAATGACAGGGCCAAGAAGCGGGAGAGGGTGGATTGTTGAGCAGGGGAAGTGGGGAAGGAACAGGGTTTTTTATTCTTTTTTTCTTTTTTCTTTTTTTCGGGATGGAAACTTGGAAAGTAGATATCATATGACATGCAAATAAAGAAAATATCTAATAAAAAGATAAAAAAGAATTATATCTAATAAAATTATAAAATTGTGCTTGTGAAAGTTAATGAAGTTTACTCTATAGGAAATAAGTCGTTACAGGGGAATCACAGAAAATGCTTTGCTATGCTAGCAAGCATCATATGTAAATTTAGAAGCATTTAAGGTGACTTCTTACAGCCTCAGAAAGTTAGTGTTACCCCGTTTATAAGACATGAAAGAGTATACACTGTGTGTATGATTTCATTGGTCTGACATTCTTTTATTTGCCAATGCTCTCTATAGTTAGATTGCAGACTAATCAGCACAATCTTCTAAATATACAGCCTGTCTACTTGAACTTAAATCCCATCTGAAGTAAAGAACTTACTGATAGGCACATAGTTAATACAAGTTTCAGTGTGTTCCCAGTAGAGTGGGAAGACAATTAAACTTCAGAGGCAAAGAAGCCCATGGTGATGCTGCTACACACAAAACTGAGGATTCTCAGTGTGAGCAGAGGGTGAGGCTTCACAATCTTGCTGACAGAGGAAAATAGGATGCATGTTACATATTTATTGCATTACTTCCATTGAATATAAAAGAGAGCAAGCATTGCCATGACTTCACAGAACTATATTTACTTGTATATATGTTACAATTTTAATTATATTAATAAACACATTCACTTTTATTGGATTTCTTTAAATTACACCTGAGAGACTAAGAAGTATTTATGTACTGAGTGGAAAATTAAATTTCGATCACATTTCTATTTGAGAAGGACTTGGATATTAAAAAACTAATTTCCCCAAGCACAAGGTGGGAATTTGACTCAAGGTTTAGAAATGTTTTCAGTTGTTCCCTGTCATATTTTTTCAACCAGTCATTTAATATATACTTTTGAGAAATTAATAAGTAGGAGATAGTGCTGAAAATTCCTCTTTTTAATTAAGCTTCTAGTTAAGGCCAAAGGCCAATGGATGGAAAAGATCTCTCATGTTACTCAGTTTAACAGTTTGGGGAAACTATATGAAAATACTATTAAGCTAAGTGAAGAAAAGATCTCTTTTGGCTCCTTATTCCAGAGGTCCATATTCATAGTCACTGGTTTTGTTGTTTTGAGTTTGTGGCAGTCCAGCACATCATGACAGGACCACTTGCCAAAGCATACTGATTTACATACTGTAGTCCTAGTGATTAGAGCATAAAGAGAAACAGGAAGGTCTCTATCTTAATACTTCATTCATGGGAATACCCACAAATGGCTAATGCCCTTCCAGTAGTATGCCCCAGCTCCTCAAGTGTCTAGTGACTCTCAGTACCACCGGGGATAGGTGAAGAAGTCATGGGAACATGAGGCATTAGGACACAGTCAAGGTCCAAAGTATAGCAAACTTAAAGGAGAAACAAGGGAAGGTCAGTCTTTGCAGTAGATTTTTTTGTTGTTGTCATTGTTGTTTGTTTGTTTCTCCTTTTATAAAAATAGTAAAAAAAAATGTTCAAGAAGGTTTAAGCATCATTTTGACATTGCAAATCAAGTTTAATTTGGAAATAAATGGATGATAAAACACCAGATTTTAGGGGCTGGGGAATGGCTCAGCTGATGTAAGTCTTGCCACTCAAATTTGAGAATCTGACTTCAATCCCTAGTACCCATGGAAAAAAAGCAGGCAAGGTAGTGCATGCTTGTAATCCTATGCAAGCTGAGGCAAAGAAAGACAGACCAAAAAGGGTTGGCTGGCCAAATATCCCAGCTTAATCAGAAAGCTCGGGTCCCAGTAAGAGACCTTGCCTCTCTCTCCAAAAATGAGATGGACAGTACCTGAGAAATGATAGCCAAGATTAACCTGTATCTTCCACATGTGTGTGAACATGCTGACACACACACACACACACATACACACACACACACACACACACACACACACACACACACGTGTGCACACACACACATGAAATCTGGAAGTCTTTGTTTTTATTACACCTTTCAGTATAGAAAAGCCATTCTCACAGTGAGTCACACAGTCTCCAGGAAGTCACTGAGATAGAGGATCTCTGGTGGACACATTGAATTTCATAACCATGCAGGGATACAATTGGCATGTTTTTCATTTTACATCTCTCATGAATGCATGCTGAAGTTCCCAGGCTACATACTGTGTGGTATCATGACACTGTGAAGATTGAAGACGACAGATGCATCTGCATGTTTGCTCAGAAGCCAGATACTAAAAAGATTCACAGTGGTAAAAGAGTACTGTTT
>JADRCD010215308.1:27594-60965 GCA_019843815.1 Montemys delectorum
TTTTTTTCAGCAAGTTTTTGCAGTGAGAATATATATTTTATAAGTATATATTTTCATATGTTTTATTGTTATTAAAATCTCTAAGTGGATATTTTAATTTTTAGTTTATACATAACATATACCACATGCATAATCTATATACACACAAGTGTATATATGTGATCTATGTGTTTTTTTTTTCAGAAAACACAAATCCCTCCGAGAACCAATGATTCTGTCTTTCCTCTAAATACTGCACAATTCATAGGTATGTGTTCCCTCATCAATCTAATTGAAATTGGAATGCAAAAGTGTGGTAATCAGTGTAAAAAAGGAAAAATAATTTTTTAAAAATCCCACTAATTTTGAATTAACTATTTAATACACACACACACACACACACACACACAGACACGTACATATATACCATTTGGTAATTAATATATCTATTGAACTACTCTTATTAATTAATTTCAATGTGAAAAGACTATAAGCAAAATAAACAATGAACAAAACCAAAAAATTACCCCGGAATCATAAAATAAGTTTAAAATCCCAAACCTAATAATAGCACAGGGAGGCCAATGGGCCTCTCAGCATCTGACACAGTAGCTTAGTGACACCTGCTGTTTTTCTAGGTGGCATAAGAATGACTGGTGTCTTCTGTAGCGTTTTAGCAGAGCAGAGAGACCATCCAATGATCTCTTCAAAATAGAGACAGAATGGTGTTCAAATACCAACTGAGGCTGTGGATCTCACTGTCTGTGGAAGGAGCAGAAGGCCACTAAATGATAAAGACCCAAAGTTGAGGATATAACAAAAGAAAAATGGAAGAAAGAGAGAGGAGAATGTCAGACAGAATCAAGGCAAAGAACACAGAGAGATGGTTCAGTAGTTAAGCCATTTAGTCATACAAGCACGCGGTCTGGAGACACCATGCATATACTAAGCAGGCCTGGTAGCTCTCTTGTATTTCCAGCCTCAGAAGGCAGAGCTGAGGGATCCCAGGAAAAGCTGGATGGTGAGACCAGCCCCCTCACATCAGTGAGCAGATTTTGATTGAGAGATGTTGCCCCAGTGAATGAGGTGGGGAAAAAAGCAACAAGAGAATTAACAATATCAACCTAGGCTTGCACGTGCACATGTGCATGTGTGTGCGCACACACACACACACACACACACACAAACACAAGTACATACATAACCAAACCAAACCCATGCACACAAACATTTGCATACATACATATAGAAACAGATAAAGAAAGGGGAACGTTAGGGTCAAATGAATCATCAGAAATACGATTCCAGATATCCAAGCGTCTATTAATGGACAGGTGGCCCACAGGAAAACAGTGACCAGCAACATGCTATTTCAGCCTTATGGAATGCAACAACATTTAGGCACAGTGACAAATCTCATAGAGATGTGACACTGATAGCATATTGTACCATCCTTAAGTCATTAGGAAATCTTTTTATTAGTCATTAGGAATGAATTTTCCTTTCCAGAAAAGAAGGCCGTCTGCAGAAGAGCACCTTTACTGGGTGCCTTGAGGATCCCTCTCCCTGAGGAAGCTCAGGGTCCAGAAGCACATGCAGCTGCCACCAACACATGTCTTTATCCCTCACCTCCCATCCTTGACTTTAGTTTCTTTGAATTCACAGTTATAATTAGTTATCTCTAACATTGGTTAGAAATACATAACTATGATGTTTTTATGAAAATGTACAAAAAGTTAAAATTCACCTCTAACTTGTCAATTAACTTAGTATTTTCCAAAGATAGCTATGAAAAACATTTGAAAACTGATCATTTATCATACACACACACACACACACACACACACACACACACACACACACACACAATGTACATACATACACACATATAGGTTTGGATGCTTCTACTCAGTATCTCTCTTTCTTCCTTTATCCCTTTTCCTGATAAGTAAATTTGTATATTACTACTTTCCCCAAAACAAGTACTTCTTTTTTTTAAAACATAACTATATGTTTAATTAAGCCTTAGGAACATCAATTTTTTTCATTTGTTCATGACCCATATACTTGTACCTCAGAAAGTGTCACTGCTTAAAAACATGATTGTTATAGAAACGATTAGTTGGGATGGGGACAGGAGATTGACCTTATTCAAGTATAACTGCAGCCTTTATAAAGTGGGAGGCTTGGACTACGATCAACGTAAAGAGGAAAATGCATAAGATAAGCAATGTTTTTACAGTCTTAACTAGCTACTAATAAAGACAGGGATACACGTATCCTTCACAGTCCTTAGAGAGACGCAACTATACCAACAAATGAATTCAGATTTGTCGCCTTCAGGCCTCCCCAAGTGTCAACATCTGCTGTTAAAGCAGTTCATGGGACTGTGCCCTAACAACCCTGACAGACAAACACAAGCCTTTTCTTTGTACAACTGCTCACTTTTTAGGAAGAACGGCCCTTCCTCCCCACACCAACTCCCAACTCCCCACACACTTCAGTGAGCCTTCACAGCATACATTTTATTCCAGCACACCCTTTTAAGATGGGTCAAATAAGAAACAGTAAATGGGTGATGTCTTAGTCAGGGTTTCTATTCCTGCACAAACATCATGACCAAGAAGCAAGTTGGGGAAGAAAGGGTTTATTTGGCTTACTTCTACATTGCTGTTTATCACCAAGGAAGTCAGGACTGGAACTCAAGCAGGTCAGAAAGCAGGAGCTGATGCAGAGGCCATGGAGTGATGTTCCTTACTGGCTGGCTTCTCCTGGCTTGCTCAGCCTGCGTTCTTATAGAACCCAAGGTTTCCAGCCCAGGAATGGCACCACCCACAAGGGGCCCTACCCCCTTGATCACTAATTGAGAAAATGCCCCACAGCTGGGTCTCATGGAGGCACTTCCCCAACTGAAGCTCCCCTCTCTGTGATAACTCCAGCCTGTGTCAAGTTGACACACAAAACTAGCCAGTACAGCTGACAAAGACATATCCCAAAAGTAGTAAATACAAGATTTCATATTCAGGCAGTTTAAAGTATGAGTGTTTGCACTGAACCACTTTATTCTACCTCTCTTGAATGAGAACAGTTCCTAAAAGACCATTTTCATCAATTTGCTAATCCGTCATTTTTTTTTTCAAGAATCTGTTCATTGTTGCCTGCCCAAACTACCATTCCTCATATGGCCCTATACTAACTCCCCTGTAGCCTTTCTTTAGTAGGGGTTACACATCTCTTATGTGTTATGATGGAGAATTTTTAAATGCTATCATGATGGATACTTAATTGTAGCCCTCTTTCAGAAGATACCATTTTCTTGTGGAAGTACATTAAGTACTACTTGGTCATCTTCATGCAGACAATTCCTGGAAGGAAAGCTAAGACATCACAAAGACTTAATATTCTCTGGTCAATGAGCAAAGGGATGTTGCAGGGCACTTTATTGAGCACATGTCCATATACATGTGTAAATTACTTTATATAGAATATTACTTCTTTGTGTGAATATTAGAAAACTAATAGATGAAATTCAGCATCACTAACATCAAGACCTTAAGTTGGGGGCATTATTAAATTACATGTAAACTAAGCATATTTAAACTAAAACTATGTTTATGTTTTTAAAACCTTCCCTGACAGAAGAGAGATCATTATTTATTAATATGCACATTAATTGATTAAGCATTGCAAAACTAAGTTTCATATTATATATAATAGGAAGTGGAAGTGTGATGAAACTGATTTAAAAGATGTCAGCAATGCAGTTATAAACACAGGGAAAAATTATTATCCTGAGTAAGGCAATAGGGAATGATGCTTTCCTTCCAACAAGGAAGACTGGGTTCTATCATTCAGAAAGCTGCTGAATTAATTTCAATAGTAAATTCTCTAACAAACCATAAAATGCCAGGGGAAAGTGAGAGTTAAAGACAGATGAGGAAATAAAAGAAGTGATTGGTGATCAGAAGTGCTACATCACCTATAAATGTAATGACTGTTAGCATTGAGTATCTATCATTCACAAGGAACTCGACAGGCAATACGAAAATCATGTTTATATATCTAAATACACCCTCATAGCTGCCAGATCCTTCCAAGTTAGCTTCCCGTTTTATAATTCTTATGGCATATGATCTTTACCTATTTATAAATACATTTAAAACAAAATTGCACTTAATAATTACAAGTCAATATAAATGTGCATGCCTTCAGTTTGAGTGTCATAATATGTGAAGTGCATGCAGGTTTAAACATTTATTTGATTTTGGATGGATTTATCTGATATATGTAGACCTTATCTGCAAAACTGGAAGAAGAAACCACTTATATAAATGAGTCATAAAAATATACAACAATTACCTTCCTTAATGTTAGTATCTGAATATGTCAGGATATAGGCAAGACTGAAATTAGGATGCATCAACCATGTAGAAAAATATCAGTATTGGGATGTTAAAATAGTTTAGTTGCTAAAATACAAACATTACTTTCAGGGCATCTTTAAAGACCTGGTGGAATGTTTTATTAAACAGTGCTTTATATTTTCTTTGGATTATTATTCCACTTTAGATTTTATAAAATATTATAAGACAGAATGAATGTGTAATAATTGTGGCCCACGAGATGGCAGTTCTGAAGACAGGCAAGCTGAGGTTTGAGCCATATCTACTTTGAGACGTCAGGCTGATGCTTCTCGAAGTCATCTCTGGAAGGGCAGTGAAATACATCCCTGATTCTAGAACCAGTTTGTAACTAAACGCAATCTGACTGGGTCACACATGGAAAGCTCCAGGTTAGCTCTTTTGACTTTCAACGTGGCCAAAGAAAGAGATCCTTTGGTCCTCTTTAGAGAACAGAGTAGCTCAGTGACAGAGCACAGAAACTTTCTGCTGAAACTGGCATCTCCAGAATAGTCTTTGATTAATCCCTAAAAATAGTTAGGCATGTTTTATAAAGCTTCTTTAAAACATGGCTGACAAGTAATTTTTAATTCATCATTACAACTAAAAATAAGTAAATGTAGAATCATGAATTTAAAAGTCCTGGTAAGAACAACGCATAAACACACATACACACACACACACACCCACACACACACACACACACACACACATGAAAAGCACATACAATCCAATATCCCAGCACACATTTAGTAGATTAAAAACAAGCTGTTACATCTTTCTTTGGATCCTATACAATGATGGTTAAACAGGGTAATCCCATGGAGTTTTCAGACGCAGATGACTGACATGATAATCAGTAACTAAAGATTGGGTGAATGACTTTTAAAGCAGTGCACAGAAGTTGCTGCAGAGATGTGGATACAGAAGCAGTGTGTCTGCTGGATTCTTTAGAAATTGCTGAAAACGACAGTGAGGGAAAGGTAGAACTGTCCCTGGGTCACTTCTGTGTGATTCAAAGATTCAAAGGTAACATTCTTTCACATGATTACCTAAAGTGTTAGAAAATAATCGTTTGCAATTTTGGCAAGATAGATAGATAGATAGATAGATAGATAGATAGATAGATAGATAGATAGATAGACAGAAGTACACAGGCATTCAAATTTGACTATGAGTGTGTGTGAATATAGATGAAATACAAGTTTGTGCAAGGGTATACATAGCCTATAGGGAAAAAGTGTGTATGGGGGATACATTTTGAAAACTCGTATGTATACATCAAATGAGCTAGCTGGTGCTGAGAATTCCAATACTAGACTAGTGCATCTCCTTTTGTGACCAGATGTGATTTAAGGTGGAGATTCTTAACTTCTTGTAGTCATCCTCACCATTGGGAGTCTGGATGATTGCTACCTTATCTGACCCCTTCTTGTTGAGGATGGCTCAATTTTTCAATTACTAAGAAAATCTCACATGAGGTGCTGTTTATTAAAAGGTTTGTATGCCATGCATCCTAGTTAAAATATTTCTTCTTCCCTCCATGTAGTGCTTTCTGTCTATTTAGAAAGAAACTGCAGAGCCAGTGCCCCAGGTCTGCTCCAGGAGCAGGATCAAACCGGAAGAATTGTTTTTCCTACAGAGAAAAAACTCCGAGAAAATAAGTTTTTAAGAAAATTTCAACTGTGATTTTAAACAAAACACAGTAAGGTTGGAGCAGCATAATATTCTATAGAGACCCCTGGTACACTTTTCTGATCTCCTCTGGCCTGATGTTTCACTAAGAAGGCTCAATTATCCCTGGAACATGTCAGGAAGAAGGTCAGAGAAAGAATAGATACCCCAAGCACTTACGATATTAAGGGGGTCAGGAAAATGTCCCTAATTAACCAAAGAATAAGTATCATAAGCTTCAAATACTATATAGCCTTCCTTGTAACCACAGTAGAGATTAAATAGCTTTCAACCAGTTATGAGCCAATGGACATGGTTTGAACTGACCACCTACTTCACCTGTATTTTGAAGGAATGTCATCCTTTGCTTGATTGTATATGACTACTCAAATAGGACAGGTAAAGCTGCTTTACCTTTCAAATGTGTGTGAGAAATGTTGAGACTTTGATTAACAAGAACATTAGAAACCAAGAAAACAATTAAAGTCCCACGGAACCAAAACATTTTCCCTCCCATCATGAGAACGTGAGAAGTTTGTTCTGCTCCTAGGTCATTGTGGGATAGAAAGATACAGAAAAGAATGCAGACTCTTCACTCAGAAAAGAAACATTCCTTTCATGAAATATGGACTTTAAGATGATGGAGAAGTTCATGATCTGTAATTGGATTACCTCCAAGGAAGCCAATCCAAACCTGAAATCCTTTACCTGACAAAATCCCTTTCTCTAGTTTTCTTCAAGGATGTGTTCTAGATATCTATAAAGAAAACAAAAGATTGTTTCTGAATGTCTGAGTAAAATGTCAGTCTCATTGCAGGAGAGGAAGTACATCATGACTGTGATGTTGTACTTCTATAGGGTCTACCTATAGCCTTACATAAAAACAAAACAAAACAAAACAAAACAAAAAAACCCAATTTAATCCACAGAATGAAATTATAATGATGATTTAGTAAAAAAAAAATTTAAAAATTAGAAGCTTGTAAAAATTTAGAGCATAGATGGAGTAGGTGCTGAAATGTTATGTTGAAGTTGATTTTTGTTTGGCTGGAACTTTTTTTTCTGGAAAACCCCTTCATTAACTTGTTCTGCTGGCATCTATTTTAGGCATCACTCTACAGAAAGTCTGCTATGGTTCACTGCATGAGCACATAATTATTTTCAATTACTTTTTTTTTTAAAGGCATCACAGTTGTGTTCACTAATTTCTCCTTGCAGAGAGTTCTTGAGAAGTTTTATCTGAGTCAGCCTATGGAATGATGTCTCTTAGAAATTCTTTTGAGTCTCTTCATTCCATTGTTTCTGCTTTTTAATAATAATTATTTTCCTTCTTCTACCTTAGCACACCATCTCAAAAACTAGAAAACCCAACAACACATAGCTGAATTATATAAGTGATTTCAATTTAGCTAATAGTTCCCATTCAAACTCCCTCAGCTTCAAGAATCATTTTCTTTTTTATTAGATATTTTCTTTATTTACATGTCATGTGATATCTCCTTTCCCAGTTTCCAAAAACAAACCCCTGTTCCCTTCTCCCTCCCCCTGCTCGCCACTCCACCCTCTCCTGCTTGCTGACCCTAGCATCCCCATACACTGGGGCATAGAACCTTCACAGGGCCAAGGGTCTCTCCTTCCATTGATGACTGACTTGGCCATCCTCACTATTTTCTGATGATATGATAGTATACTTAAGTGATCCCAAAAATTCCACCAGAGAGCTCCTAAATGTGATAAACAACTTCAGCAAAGTAGCTGGATATAAAATCAACTCAAGAAACATTTTCAAACAAACTAACAAAATCAGAATTTGTAGATACTAAATATGCCTGGTAAGAACTCTTCTTGTACACAACTATCAATTATATTTAGACGGATAAAAAGGAACAGAGAAGAAGGGGGAAGTTTATCTGTCTTAATTGGCAAACCTTTCTTCAAGTGAAAGGGAAGGGGACCTCTCTTCCAAGGAAGACATATTGAAAGTAGGCAGGGGCCCTCTTATCTCTGGAAGAATGGATTCAAGCTGAGGGATTTTTCCTTGCCAGAGTACACGTGCTTTCTGGAGTGATTCTAGCAAGACTGTAGTGTGATAAAGAGGCAAGCAAGCTAAGAATCATCCACTCCTCACCTCAAACCACTGCTGGTTGACACAGGAGTAAGGATGGCACATGTCTCAGAATCCATTAACACAGTAAGTTATCTGAGACACGTGGAAGATGCTCGGAAGAAATAACATGGTTCACCTCAGAACTGTTTTGAATCACTCTGCATGATAGGAAGCACATATTGTATACATGTCTTGATTAATTTCATTTTTGAATTTGTACTTTCAGACTTAAGATGTCTACCAGGGAACCAAAAGAAAAAAATCAAACATATCAAACTTTAGTTTAAACTGAATGGAGCTAAATATCTGAATTCATTTTCTTAAGCATCTTACTTCTCTATATTAGAGTTGAATACAGTCCAGTATCATTTTACATGAAGCTTTAAATAAAGAAAACTTTCCCTGAATATTTTTACTTGAGAGTTCTGTATCATCTCTTGAGTTTTCTAGTCTGTATTAAGTGTAGAAAGATTTCAATTGCTTTCTATGAAAAAGATGAAATATCATGCCCCAGGGTAGTAGTAGGGATTTGCTAAAGGAATAGTCAGTTATATTTTAAATGATTTCATCCCCACACACATATACATACATATACAAACACATACACACTCTCTCTAACACACACGTGTGTGTGAGTGTGTGTTATATGCTATAAACATCTCAGGAAATATTAAAAACACTACTCAGGTTCTCCTTTTTGGGAGGTCAGCTCAATTCCTCTCCTAACCAGCTCTCCATTCACTTCTGAAAAGATCTACTGACTTTGTTAGTTAATGATGTCACGTAGAGCCTAGTGACTGGAAGGTCTTCTGTAAGCACCTCCTCTATTTCCTTCTTGAAGGCTTCTCACCATCATATCTGGTTTCGGTGAATTTAGGCAACCATAGTAGTCACATGATCTCTAAATGGACAATCATATACTCTATCATCTATAGAAACTGTTCAAACAACAAAATGTGCCCAACAAATGCTAATCATATCCATAACAGAAACATCTGATACATTCATTTGGAAGAAATAGATGTGTTGAAATATGTGTCAGAATAAATCATAACGGAAGAAAGTAAAGGACAGAGAAGAATGGGATTCAGGGAGACGATAGGAAGAAATGGAGGAAAGTGAGCACACTGTGCCTTAGAGGGACAATGGGAACAAGAGATAACCCAAAGACTGTAACTGGAACGTTAGCAGTTCAGTCTCTGGTCCCAGGCAGACTTAAGCCAGCCAACCCTTTGATTTCCAATAAATAGATAAATATACTTATGGCCGGGCGGTGGTGGCACATGCCTTTAATCCCAGCATGTGGGAGGCAGAGGCAGGTGGATTTCTGAGTTCGAGGCCAGCCTGGTCTATAGAGTGAGTTCCAGTACAGCCAGGGCTATACAGAGAAACTCTGTCTCAATATATATATATATATATATATATATATATATATATATATATATATGTAACATTACTTTTCACCCTAGTGTCTTGGAGAGTCCTGAATAATATCTCTAACCTCAAGATTAAGAAACAATTGCTTGTAGCAAAATACAGTTATCTTGCCATTTACTGTGAAGGCTAAAATGACTAAAGAAAATACAGTCCTTTATCGGAAGCTTATTGAAAAGCAAGCAAATACAGATGGCCTCCATATAAGAAGTGGGCATCAGGGAAATAAATGAGGAAACATACAACAAAAGCAGTGTGATGGGCACTGCTCCATCACTGCTTCATGCTCACAAATGCTTGCTCCTTTGACTCATCACCTTTCAGGGAAAGGCAGCTATGACAGTGCTCATCAGTGACATATGAGCCAAGAATGACAGGAGGGAGCTTCTAAGAAGTCTCTGTTTTCATGGTTGTGGAATAGAGATATAAAGAGGCAACATTAGCTGGCAGATATTGCCCCGTACCACACACCTAATTCCCCTGCCTAGAACACAGATAAGGACCTGAAAAGCATAGCAGCCATATTGTTAGCACGAGGTAACCATCCTGAAAATAAAACTCAACACAGAAAAAATAAATGTTGCAAAACAAGACACAAAAGAGCTCATGTTCCTATGGCATTCCACAAAAGTTACAGCATCTCTACCCATAGATTTCTTTCTTTTACAAATACCAAGGTTATTTACAAGTCAATAAATTGTAGAATCTGTTCCATGAATCACACTAAAATCAAACAAGGATATTAGAAATTTCAGAGCATTCAGAAGAAAACATTAGAACTTACACAGAGCAGTTGAGTGGCTGTAAATCTATAAATGTCTGTCCTGAAGGGTTTACTCCTGCGCTTAAGCTTGTACTTAAGAACGAAGAGAAAAACAAATAGGCTAGTGAATGGAAGAAGGAGAAACAGTCATGGATGAAACTGAAAAGGAGATGGAACCTCACTGAGAAAAATTTAAAACATCAAGATTTACAGGAGTATGGTATTATTTAGGAGATAACAGAGAAATTTTGCATGCATTTTGAAAATCATCAGACTAATGTTATCAATTATATTCTGTTATCCTGTAAACCGAGAGGAACTTCAAAGTACAGATAATGCTTCTTGTGCCTCCAATTCACTCTGAAAAGTGTATTTCAAATGTTAGGGGCATCTGGAGTTATCACATGTGATTAGTTATTGGATCACCAATGCTGCCTGACTTTTTACAGAAAGCAGGTGCTCGCACTAGATCATTTACACACGCTGGAAAGAGAAAATCAAATTTTCCCTTGGAGCATCTCCAGTGCAGAAAAGCATCAGACACAAAGATATTTACATATAATTATATAAGAATGGCAGTTAAGATATTAAGCAGAAACATGTGTATTAAAAGTGGGAAAGAGAAAACAAACTTGCAAGATGAATACCTCCTGTGTTTTAGATTGTACAACTCACTCAGAGTTCCGTATTTTTAGTTCAGTTTTTAAAAAGAGCAAATTGGCTATCTTTTCTCATTAGAATAAGTGTAATAACTACTCTTTCTTTTTCAATTATTTGAGTGATATTGAAGATTAAGACTTTTGCTTGAGTATGCACAGGTCTGCCAAAGGCAGGATTCTGATTTCCAGATATGATTCTCTTTGCAGACACTCTAAGGGGCACTGGTGCCCCATCTCCAGATTTCTCTAAGTGTAAAGTCGGCTTTTCAAAATAAATCATTTGCACACAAGCTGACAGGCATAATACCCTGATGGACGAGAGCAAAGACCAACTCCCCTTCCCTTGTTCCTTTCAAGTAGAAAAATCAATTGTAGATGGCCTTTCTGATCTGATTTTTTTTGACATATACACAAGAAAATAACTTTCCCCTTTGCTAACTTAAAATAGAAATTGGAAAACACGACTTCAAAATACTTTTCCAATTTCCTGAGCACAAGCAGATTTTCTTCTGCTTCCCGTGAATCTCACTCATCTTTGTGAAGAGTGGGATACTTCCAGCTCACTAACAACACTATTCAGTGGGAATACGCACTTTTACAATTTGTCATCAGAAAATATATGCTGCTTAGACTTTATAGTAAAGTCTTTTGACTTTTACATGTAAACGTTCTCCTTTAGATTCTCCCAGAATAGATTGTTTTCCTTTTTCATGAACTAAGTTCCCAAGCTGTAACTTATACACAGGGGGCTGAGCTCTTTACTAGACTGTTTCCTTTTGGAACACTGTGGGGGAATTCTTTCTGGGATTAATTCCATTGACTATGGGATTTTTTTTCCTTTTTTTTTTTTTAAATGTGTGCGTGTGGGGCAGTTGGTTGGGTTTTGTTATTGTTTGCTTTGGCTTGGTCTTTTAATATTATTTTTATCATTAACTTATTTCAGAGTGGCAGAAAATTCTGATTAAGGGGCACATTGCTATGTCATAAAAATTAACCCAAATCGAAATTACAATGAAAAACAGGTGGCCTGACTTTTACATATTACCGTGGGAGAGAAGCAAAACTTAAGGTCAGAGAAAAAAAAGTGGATGTAAATTCTCTCAAACATTTTTTGCGTCTGCAGAAACAATTACAGGGGGCAGACATTCTACTGCAATCTAAATTATCGCTGCAGATGAATGGAATACACTTTTATTCTACTTAACTGACAAAATGGTACTCTGACAGAAACATCTTTTTTTAAAAATTTTTCTGTTGTGTATGATAAAGTTTAAATACATTTCAAATTTTAAAAATGACCAAATTTACAGATGTCTTTCTTACATATATGTGATGGTTGATTCTTCCATTCATGAATTATGCAGCTTACTCTTTATTAGAGGGATTTTAAAAAATGTGCATTTAAAACTAAACACTGAGTAGAATGTGGTCTTAGAATGTGTTTTTGTGTGTGTTTGCCATCATCATCATACTTCCAGTTTTCAGGGCTGGAATGGGGGTTAACCAGCAGACAGGCTCCCAAAGAAATTCATAGACATAAAAAATTACTCCAAGTATAACACTTAATGGAAAACTTCACATCTTCCATTCAAAATGATAACTCTAAGTGTACAGAAGTTCACTGAGTCATACAAACTTTGGGTCTGGTTAATTTTGGTACATATTTTCATTTATTTAAAATTCTTTGGGTAATAAAATCTATACATTATTAGTCATTCTTTCAAATAACTTTATTCCCCTTAGAAAACAAGCTACATAAAGGAAAATAATTTAGTAGTTTGAAGACAACAGTAAGCTATGTAAACAGGAGGTTCAGCTAAACTGCATAAATTCATAAAAATAATTCATAATGCATAAGAATTAATTCATAAACAAAAGCAAGAAGTCTCTGAAGATTAAATGTCAGGAAAAAAATGGTTTCAGAATTTATTTTAGATAGTCTTGATTATACAATTTTCATTTTAAGAGAACAGATACATACTTCTTAAAGAATACATTTACAAAGTTAAAATTTTAAAACTTAAAACAATGCCTGGAAACACCTTATCTTTCATTGTGTATATGCTCCTTTCCACTGAGGGAAAGCCACCTCATGCAAGAGAGGAAAGACAGAGTGGCAGACAAGGGGCTTGTACAGTAATTCACCTCTCACTAGAAGCAATTTTCACCAGGAGGATCCAGTTGTTTTGTTTACAAGTTCTGTAGAAATATAGTGTAACAGGACTGGACAGGAAAAGACATAAATGGGAAACACAAGAAAGTCATCACAGATATAATTTTTGTCAAAGTTGAAATCCACTTCAGCATTATTTTTTAACTTCTGGATGATCTTATTAAGAATATTATGACATGAAGTAACATTTCTTGGTAAAATATTTTTCTGATGTAGTGTCTTCAAAACGATCAATTATTTTACACATTGCTACTGAATTTAATCCGATGAAAGGCCAATGTATTAGCACATTGATACATCACTAGCATTTTTCTATGAGTATGTATGTTGCCATTGTTATGTTTCCATGTACAGTTGCAATGGAGGTACTAAAATATATTACTTTAAATGATATTCTCCAGTTTGAGCTTTAATTTATTATCTACTTTTTAATATCAAAACCTGAGATGAAGGCATCTAAGCCTAGGTACTTTGACAGCATGCATGAAATTGGGGATTTGATGAGCAGCACTTAATAACCATACCATGGAGACACATGGGAAATACAAACTAGAGGATCAGAAGTTCAAGATCATCCTCAGCTACTTAGCATGTTTGGGGGAAAAAAGAGCTAGTGACGGTGTCTAAAAGGGGGGATAGTCTTCAGCTGTATAAGTTAAACTCATTGAATTAGCTTGGTTGCTTTTCTTTTTTTAAGAAACACTTATTTTCCTTTTAAACACATTTTAAACTCCCACATATCAGTTTTCATTAGCTGTGGAGACTGATCATGTCAGTCAAACCATTGAGATTTGATGCTTTGAAAAATCTCACATAACGACTTACCTATTTTAAAAATTTAACATTTCTTCAGGAGTGATCACATATAACATATGAGAACCACCCCCACACTGTGGCTTTCATCGCTGGAGCCAAAAAAAAAAAAAAAAAAAAAAGCCAAGTAGCTCTTTGTCGTGTAAAGAAATCTCTGATTCTTAGTGCTGGGAAGTATACTTGATAATTAACATTAGTTTAGTTCAATAAAACAAAAATTAACAAATTGGAACTGGCCAAAACAAATATGAGGAAAAGAGCCCAAGACAAAGTACAAAAATAAAAGAGGCACTTATTCAAACACCCAGGAAGCCATGAAATACATGCAGAGGACATGGTGCAGAGCCACCCAATCCCTGATCATGCTGTCTCGAGCTGTGTGGTTTCAGGGTCAGCTTCAACTTAGAACATGTTGATATAAAGGGCCTTGGTTCTTGGTGCTATCCATCCAATTTGGCTCTTACATTCTTTCTGCCTTCTCTTCTACAAGTTTCCCTAATCCCTGAGGGGAAAGATTTGCTAGAGACATTCCACTTAGACTATTCTAAGGTCTCACACCATCTGTACAAAGTCTGGCCATTGGTGTCTATATTTGTTCTCATCAGTTACAGGAAGAATCTTCGCTCATGATGGCTGAGCAAGGCACTGATTTGTGAGTATCCAGAATGTCATTAGGAATAATTTTACTGTTCTTCTTTAGTTTGTGTTGTTTTGATTTGTTTTGTTTGAGACAGGAACTCTCTACAGAGCCTTAGTTATCCTGAACTCATTATATAGACTAAGGCTGGACTTGAAATCAGAGGTCTGCCTGCTTCTCCTTCCCAAATCCTGTGGCTAAGGGCTTGCACCACCACACCTAGCCTTGGTCCCTGGTCTATGTACTCTGAGGTTCTTGGACAGCTAAGTAATATCAGGCCCAATTAGGTTTCAACTACTAGAGTAGGGCTTGAGTCAAATCAGATAATGATTAGTTGATCCTACAAGCTTTGTGCCACTATTGACCTAGCATATGTGCACGCAGGACTCTGTCACAGATCAAAGTGTTTATGCCTGACTCTATGTTTCCATTTCTCCTTTGGTATTCCGCAGAGTACATTTCAGTACCAAGAGTGCTAGACCAAACTGGTGACTCTGTAGTCACCAGTTTGACTTTTTCAGTGTGTAGTGTAGGTGTTGACTTTAACAATGGGCCTTGCCATCAGTTTGTGGAGAGCAACTTATATTCTTTGTAACATCATGAGTTCTTTTATGGTTCACATGAGACCCGTTGGGCCAATAACTCAATTAGATGTAGCCCATTCCTGGTACTGAACCTTTTCTTTGGTGCCAAGAGATCATCTTTGAGGTTCCATGTAAGTGGTATAATAAAAAGTAAGTGATGGTCATTTGTCCTTAAAGATTTAAAAAATGAAGAGAGTACAACTGCTAAGGTCAATACTATTTGGGATATACCTTCACAGTGGTACATTGACACTGAGATGAGAGGCCTGTTCTACAAAATACAGAAGAAATAATTAGCTCATAAAAGATCAGCACAAATAATAAGAGTTAGCAAAGCTACCCATTGTCACAACCTCTATAATGTTAGAATTTACTTTCTTTTTTAAAGTTTTTTTCCTTTTTTTATTAGATATTTTCTTTATTTACATGTCATATGATATCTCCTTTCCCAGTTTCCCCTCCAAAAAAAAAAAAAAAAAAAAAAAAAAAAAAAGAAAAGAAAAAAAAATAAAAGAAAGAAACAAAAAACAAAAAAGTAACCCTGTTCCCTCCCCCAGCTCACAAATCCACTCTCTCCCACTTCCTGGCCCTGGCATTTTTCATTCGTGGTGCTTGTGCTAAAGCACTTTGGGATATATTCTTCATATTGCTTTTCCTTTCTTCTCCATTCTCCCATGGTTTTTTTGTTTGATTTAAAAAAAAAGAAATCTACATAGGAAAAGGCTTATGTTCATATCATGGACATTTGAAGACCTCCAGCATTTAGCAGAGATATGACATTCCAAGGAAAAGATGCTATTGAAAGGTCAAATGTTCTATCTCTATCAGACACTTCAAATTTCCCAGCCATGTAGTAAAGGATATCCTGTATTCAAATTAATATCGATAAGAAAACAAGTGAACAGGGATTCATAATAGTCTCTTAGTGAACATGTATTGAAATGCATTGAAATAGGAGGATAAAAGACAGACAGAGAGTAATATGTAGGTATCTATCAGTAGAATGTGACATAAAGGAACAGAACTGGAGTGGTGCTGTCATGTGATCACAGCTGGAAGAGAATATGAAGGTTCCTTCATGCCTTGTTTGCCTAGGTAAGTGCTGCATGGGGGGTACGCATCACAGACCTGGTGAATAGGCTTTTTCCCCACACACTACGTCATGCTTCCATTTCTGAAACGCATTTCCATTTGTGGGAAGAGCCATTTGTCTCACAGCCTCATTCTTCACAGCCATCTTACTCCCAACACAGCTAACTGGATGGGTAATCTATTTCCAGTTTGAACTCCTTGAGGACTATAAGCTAGGGTACAGCTAATGTTTAGGGAATTTTAGAGGCAGCTTTTTTCCTCCAGAAGCATTCCTCCTTTAGAAGAAGAATGAAAAATGGAGGAGACAAATAAGGAAAAGTCAACTGCTCTGTGGAAGGACCACTTACTGTCTAACATTTTACAAATATAATAAATCGTATTTTTGAAGTTATTAATTTATTTTTCTAGTCTAAATTACCTACATGGTTCTATCCCTGAATTTGTTTTTCTGGGGACTAAAATGTATTGTCAGAAAAGTAATATTCTAATATTTTCTCCCTAGTTTCTCTTGTTTATCTCATCACCATGGTTGCATCAATATATTATATTGTCAATATCCTAATATACTGTAACTCACCCATAGTTGCTGTCTGTGTGCATTGAGGAGTTCTGTTTATTAGAGTGCCATGGTAGAACATTTGCATGGAAAACAAGATTCTCTGTGACGCAGGACCAAACAACAAATGCCCTCTACATTCAACAGAGTACGCCGTGCTGATCTGGTAGATCCACTCCCCAGTCTTCAGTACTTTTGCTCAGCCCTTCCCTCTACTCCCTGACAAACATGTTTTTGACATCCCACTAATAGATGACCTCTTTAATGGCTCTCTGGGCTCCCATATGTACTAACCTCAGTCTTCACAATCACCATGGAGGGTTGTGATATCTGTGTTGTCTCGATTTTGATGGGTAGCAGCTCTGAGGAAGTGCAAGGGATGTCTTGACTGAATTGGGAACCACTTATATCCCTGCTGAGGGTAGAATAATCCTCAAAGATCTGGTACTTCCTGGTTGCCAGTATCGTTGTATCTACTAAAAGCTGTCTGTTTCAATTAAGAACACAACATGTTTTGCAAAAATTCTCAGAAAATTTAAAAGGGCTTTAATTATTTTGTAGCGCCCATCACTTTGCTTGTAGAAACACCATGGTGTGTCTTCATGCACTGTTGATTTGATCAGTTGCACATCCTGGAATTCTGGGCATGCCCATCTTTAAAGCAATTAATTTAGGAAGCAGTAGCAATGTGGTTTTCTTTCGTAGTTAAGAAGTTAGAAGTCCTGGGAAAAATTTATCATCTGGAATTAAGAAATTACATAGGAGATGTCTAAAATTAACTAATCTTTATAAACAGGAGTTCCCGAGCTTGCATGAGATAACAATGTTAAGGAAATCACAGGGATGTTCCTGGACCTATGTGAGATGAAACACATAAGCACTCGGGAGAAACTGCCTTACCAAAGCACATGCAGGGATTTCTCTCTCTTTTCTCATTCCCTTTGTAACTTCATCAAAATGGCCAGGATAATTTATTTTGACATTCCTTTTGCCCTACCAATTTAATTTCAGGCAAATTCTGAACGAGTCTCATCTCAAGAAGAATATCAGATTTCTTTAATACAGAATCTATAGTGTACATCTAATTCATTCATATTAAAAATAAAATAGATTCACACTTTAGTGTACAACAATAGCTTTAGGTCTGATATAAAACTATCTCCCCATTTTTATATCAGACATGAAAATTAGTTAAAAACTTTTAGCAGCAATTAATGGACTAATCCTATGATATATGGGATGTACAAATAGAGGAGAAAGTAGATTCTGAAGAGATAGTCCTCATTGTCTTGGTCAATTCTATTTCTACCACAGAAACAATATAATAAATACAAGTCAATAAGTTAACCATAGGTTTTACAGATCTTTACATCGAAACTAGCCCTTTAGACAGTCTTAAAGTGTATCTCTACAGCAAGCGAAACCCTCTACAGACATTAGAGGGATTATCTAGCTACATAGCAAGTTAGGGAATCATGAAGACAAATTTGAATTACATTGATTTATAGATAAGCTCTATTATGTAATAAACAACTTAGCCTATATAATCTTTCACCAAAGATCTAGGGAAAATGTGTCCTTAGCAATGCTATGGTTCATGCTTACATTCCTGACAGAATTTGAAAAAAGCAATGAATAGAAGTAAACTGCAGTGACTGAAGTCTAAGTTCTTTTAAGTTTAAGACAGCCATATTTCGTGACAGTAGGAATTTTAAACATAAAAAAGACCTATTTTTTCATAATTTATAAGACAAGTCAGTAATTTTCAAGTGCTTATAATAAAAGAGAAAATTAAGTTGCTTTCTAATAGTGTTATTTTAAAGAATCATTTTAACACTAGTAATTACATATAAGAATCATATAGTAGTATATAATTAACTTGGACACAATGATGTAATATTCCAATCTTATATTTCAGCATTAGGATAGTAATCTAGTAGATGAAGAAAGCATATCTTGAATATTCCTCTGTCTAACTTGATCCTAAATTGAGTTATAATTTGGAAGAGAAAAATATCTCCAAAGCAAAATCAAGTACAACATATCAGTCAGTGTTATAAAACAACAGGTTCGTTGTTGTAAGGGCACTCACAGCTCCCACATTTAACCAAGAAGTTAAGTAACACACTATTCTCTTACATAATGATAGTGCTTATTTTAAAGTTTAGAAAGAGCATGAAATTTCCAGGTCAAAGTAGCTAGCTTCTCTTTCCTTCCCAATAATGCAGCAATAGAAATATGAGTCAAGCTTATCAATAGCATCTGACCTTCAGGAGGAGAAGTTATGGCAGATTTTAATTTAAGATAATTGCAAGTAATAGCATTACTACAATTTAACAAGATTATGTACCAGCCTTATTAATGAAGAAAGATGTCTTGAATTCTGTTTTTATTTGGAAAATGATAGTTATTTTGAAAAGTTTTTTCAATGGTTTTCAATTTTTTTTTCATTTTTAAAAGGCATGCCCCATAGAATGGGAAACTTTCTATTTTCTGCACTTACTTCACCAGGGAGATTTCAAAAGGAACCACCAGTAGTGGGATTCACTGAGTGTTTAAGCACTGGCCCTGGAGGGATGGAGAAGTGGCTGGAGGGCTTTGCACTGAAGGAGCGTTTCCAGGCAACCTAGCATAGTTGAGCAGCCACCTGCCACTGAAACAATGGTTGACTCTGGCCAAGATCTATTAAAGGGGAGACTGCAGAAGTACTCAGAGTGTGTGCCTCCATTTCTGAAAGTAATAACAGATAGCTTAAAACTGAACCAGAGTAGATAGAAATAGTTCAGAAACAGGTGCAAAGAAACCTCAACCCTTCCACCAATGTTCTTTCAATGGTGACAGCACAACAGACACAATTTTAAAATTGAATTCACCACCTTCCTTACTGCTATTCTGCAGTATAAACAGAGCACATTAGGCCCGTGTCTTACTGTGCATGGATTTATAACGAGGCACTCTGGTCTGCCACTGGTAACCTCAACTTCTGCTTCTGTCTCAGTTTAAAAATGGAAATACACCAAAATTAATATTGATTAGGCTGAATACCATATGATATTCATCCTGGGCGAAGAGGCAGCAGTTAAAGTGATTCCTTGTAGCCTTTTGGGGAATTATCTGTCCAACACACACAGTGACTGGACTTTAACTCTTAACATATCCTCCCACATCAACCTTCATTCTAAAGCGTGTTATGTTTCATTTAATGACTTCAACTTAGGATGGAGATTTCTAAGCTTATTAGAAAATTAAAAAATAAAACCTGTACAATTTTGTAATCATCTACTTATATTCTAGTAAATAGTTTTATGAATAGTTCTCTTCATCTATAAATTTCAATGATATTTCTTACAGTACTTGTTGAATTTTGTGAGTCCATAAAATAGATATATAAATTAGATGATATTGCATTGTCTAAAGATCACAGTAATAGTGGCCAGCTGGGCTAGTGAGGTAGCAAATCAAGTAGGTACATTTTCCTTTGAAATCTTAATGACCTGACCTCAATTACTTAGAAACTACTCCAAGGTCATAGAAGAAACCAACTCCATAAAGTTGTCCTATGACCTACACCTGCATACCAACATCACAACCCACTGCCATACACAATAATATCTTTTTGAGTAGCTGCAAACTGTTATCTCTTATATTTTATTTTTCTGGTATTCAGAGATATTAAAAAAAAAACATAATCAGCAGAGGGAAACCCAGGTAAAATATTAGCCACAATAATGGAACATTTTACTTATAAACACAGTCATTTTCCTTTAACTTGAAATTTGACTACAAGTGTTATTTTCATTCAAAAGTTCTACTTCAGAACTGTTCCATGAAAGATGACCCTCCCTGGTTAGAAACAGATATTTCTTTCTTCTTTTTTATTTTAGAAGAAAGTTTGAAAGTATTTCATATATGATTTTTTTATCATAGTCCCTCCTTCCTCAACTCCTCTCACATCTGCCCTACCTCCCAATGTATGCAACTGTATATTCTTTCTCTCTTAAAATTAAAAGCCAAACAACAGCCAAAATCAAAACGAACAAAACCAGCAAGACATAAAAAAAAAAAAATGAAAAGCACACAAAATCCTTGTAGTTTAATTTGTGTTGGTTCACTGCTCCTAGGCACGGAAACTCTGCTAGAGTGTAGCTGATCTATCTAGTGACACTTTATTAGAGAAAATTAAAATTAATTTTTTCTCTCTAAGTACTATCAATTGTAAATAGCTTCTTAGTAGGGGTTGGAACTTTGTGACTACCTTTCCCCCTTCTTCACAAATGGGTTATTTTCTGGCTTGAAACTGAGCAGGTCTTGTGCATGTTATACCATCTTTACATACGATGGCCTCATGTATAAAACAGGTAAGCTTCCAATGCACAAATAATAAGGGATAACATTGAAACCATGGCATAAACTAAATCGTAAGT
Organism: Montemys delectorum; assembly: GCA_019843815.1. Taxonomy (NCBI): domain Eukaryota; kingdom Metazoa; phylum Chordata; class Mammalia; order Rodentia; family Muridae; genus Montemys; species Montemys delectorum. The sequence continues at coordinate 48,890 of JADRCD010215308.1, forward strand.
GAGGCTGAAACAGGAGAAGAGTAAGTCAGGGACACAGTACTCATTTCTGCCAACCATACTTTCTGCTATACTTCTTATTATTATTATTATTATTATTATTAGTAGTAGTAGTAGTAGTAGTATTAGTAGTAGTAGTAGTATTGGCACATAAACCAATAATATGGAAACAAGCTGTCCATGAACAACAAATATATGGATAATAATTAACCACACTTTTCTTACTAAATGACATAAAACTAGACTTTTAGTTGTGCGATAATAAAATCAGAAAATACCCAAAGACACCAACTGTCCATTTAATGGTGTGCATTGAAAGGAATCCCTGGAATTCAGATCACTTTACAGCTCAAGGGCAAAATGACATATGTCCTTTAGGACAGGGGGTGTGAAGTAGTAAGATTTACAGTTCACTCATTCATGAGTAGTTCAATTCACAATGAAACTATGTATAATGTTGATGATGACACATCTGTTTCTATAGTAATTTTAGAGGCTTCAGTATTCAAATCAAAATTTGGGCCATTAAAGTCCCTTTCTGCAAACTTGGTAAATTTAATAATATAAAAATTTAGGTAAGAAGTTTTACATTTATTTTTAATTACAATAAACAGAACAAAGGAAGAATGTATATATGATATTCTTTCTCTAAATCTCCCTCTCAATTCCGTCTTTCTACCTTCTTTTCATCCCCTCTTCCCCCACCCCCACTGCAGACACACATGCACTCATGCACGTACCCAAGCACACAAGTGCACATGCACACATACCATATTGGTCTAGTTTAAAACGTTGCTTACAAAAGTACTAGTTTTAATTCTGCTACCTCATTTCAGCAGATGGGGATGCTTTATAATTAGATTTGGTAGGCTTTATGCATGGAGATCAGTTTCTATAGCATCTTCCATCATTTAACCATTTAGATTGTTTGCAAACCCAACTTAATAAAGAGTAAGGACATTTATAGCATGCTGTGCTCATTCATGCAAAAATATTGCCAGCTTTTTAAAAAGCCATATAAAATGCTTCCACCAGTCTTTCCAAGTACATACCATGGGATGTACAATTCCTATATTTTCTTTTAAAACAGTCACGAAACTTTGGAATATTTTTTTGTGGCCTTCAGAATGTGCATAGTGATTGCACAGTTGGATGAGAATTTTGTTGCCTTTGGTCATCCAATCAGTTGAGGACCCAGATTAGGTCTGTCAAACTGTGTCAGGACTTTGCCTTGAGTGCTCACTAGAGTGCCTTTAATCCTCCAAGGTTTTCTCAAATGTCACAACCATCTGGAGGGGAAGGGGCTTCCCTGCTGGGCTCCACTGACCACAAATTACCTTCCAAAGAAGCAGACAACAATACAAGGCAGTTAATAAATATTTGATATTTTTTCCAGAAAGAGAAAAGAAACCCTTAGCTTTTCATCGTGATTTAGCACTAAATATTTTATGCAGTACACAAACATGACAAAATAATGTCTGTCTGGCATTTAACATGGAAGCACTGGTAAGAATTCATTATAAAGTTTCAGCTTGAGTAAGAGAGTGTTTAAGTCACTGTGACTATAGCGATCATTTCCTTCTGCAGTAGCTTTGCTATGATTATTCATATTATTCTATTGTCCTTCTCTTTCCCATGTGGAATGTCCAGTTGGCTATGCAAGGCTTGCTAACTGTAGTTCATAATATACTAAAGCTGAATACCATGATCCTCGAGAATATCTACTTCAAGTTTTCAACATAAGTGATGCTGGTCTCCTAATTTCAGGTTGTTATTATAATCCTTTACCTTACTCAGAAATGTCACATCCCCATCTGGAAGAAGTGACATCTATAGGCCCATAACCACCCCACATACTACCCTTGATACACAACTGGGAATCCAGATACACTGCTTCTTAAAGGGGCTTAATCTACAGCTAAATTCTGGATTCAAAGGAAGAATTCAAATCTTTGTTTGCAGTGTTTAAATACAAGAAGAAGCTCTGTAAGATTGAGAATGCTATGCAGTAACATTCTCAATGCATATGGCTATTGGTTATAAAGTGCTCTTTTTAAACTGAACATTTCGCATTGGAATTGCATTAGCTTCTGTGTTTGTGGTTAAGCAATTCAGAAAATTTTATTCTGTATACAGTCAACGGCACAAAACTGTCTCCCATCGCGTCACGATTAAGCACCATACTTCTGTCATATTTGCTTTGTAAGGCTATCTTTTGGAAAGTCAGTTCTTCCACTTTGAAAAAATAATCAACTAAGGTTTAATTCTATAATTTTTATCTACTACCAAATAGGATTAATTCTCCTACAAAGATAAAACTATAACTTTCCTATTGATTAAGCTTACCTGTAACATGACTTAACCCATAGCTAGAAGAACTTAGGCCACATTTGCGCAACTGCACCCCAAATCTGGATTAGAGAGTTCTTTACCTCACTGTAGCTGTTTTAACTGAAAAACCACACTCTAATCTGCAGTAAAAGCAAGATAGGATCTATTCCGAGCACTTATTTGATACGTTCCTACATCCCAAAATACGCTCAAATAGTACAAACCTTGTTTTATAAAGACATTGAAGTTATATAAGTTTTCTCTTATTAGAAATTTGTCTTTGAATAAAGGTTTTCCTTAACAGGTTCTAGAAAAATAGAAAACACTTCGACAACTAGTCAACTTGAAAGTCCAAGTTCATATTTTCTTTCCTAGAGCCAGAAGTTTTATTCAATGCTGGGCCAGTGTGACCTATTTACCTTGTTTTTGAAATTCTCTAGCTTGATTGATATGTATTGTAACATAGCTGATTGTCCCACTTTTTAGGTTATGTTGAAAACATTTTAATTCTTTAAAAGCACAATAAAAAGATTTTATTTTTCAGTTGAGTGTAAGAAATGCATGAACAGTACCTGGTATACTAAGAAAAAAGTCGCAGGTGAGAAGAGGCCTTTAGTGTTCCCAATCAGAAGGATCAACAGCTTCAACAGGACTGAGCAGTGCTATGTGATAAGGGGTACTGCAGCGATGGCTTTACATTTAATAAGTGACATGTTAAATACTGCTGTAGGAGAGGGTTCAATCAAGCATTAGAATGGTGAGTTAACAATGACTGCACAGAAGACAAATCGCATACATAGTAGTACATAGTCTGTTAAACACACGGCAGTTGTGCTGTCAATTTCTTTCTAAGGGGAAAGGAATTCAAAACTCTGTATGATCAAAAGGAATAAAATAACAGAAATCAGGCATATGAATGACATATACCAATCATGAACAAATGCGAACCAAAAAATAAATAAATTAATAAATAAATAAATATATAAATAAAGCTAAAATAAAATCCATCACCACAACCCCTCTAAAACAATTGTTAACATGAAAACAATTGACTTATTGTTTATGGAACTTCACTGGGACTGCTGATCTTAAGTGAACACCGATGCTCAACTAGGAGCGCTGCTCAGTACTACTGTTTATGGGACATGACTGGTACTCAGATACACTCAGTATTAGTACTTAAAATATTTTAATCTCAACACTGTATGTCTCAGAAAAGCAATGCTGATCCCATTTCAGAAACAGACTATCAGAGCTCAAAAACAAATTGAGCAGAATGAAGTTCTGTGTTCAAGATATACTGTAAACAATTGCTGGAATTCTGATGATCACTTATGAATATTTTTGGCACTATTAAAAGGTATTAGATAAGGACTCTATCAGGAAAAATATTTTCATTTTATTTTGAATGCAAGAATAAAAATGAAAGTTATTTGGATTGCCAAAGAGAATAACTTGCTCTGTTTGACATGGTAACTTAATAATTATCAAGTTTCTATTCTTGGAATTAGAAACATAAGAGATATTCATATAGCATTGTTATACTTAATATTTTATACTACTTTAGTTCTGGACATTTATGAAAGACTGTAACTGAGGCAACTCTGTAGGACCACAGAGACACAATGATAATCCAGGGAGGACTCACCGCACCTCGTACCTGAATTAGAAAGACTGAAGCATCTCACCTCATACCTGAATTAGAAAGAGTGAAGCATCGCCTTCAATGAAAAGGCACGAATCTTAAGCCTTCTTCACAGGAAATCTACTGGCTTCAAAATTTATTTAAAGTATTTTAAAAGTTCAGTAGAAACATATTAGCTCTCCATCATTAAAACATGGATGAGAAAATACTGTCATCACCTACTTAAAGACACAAAACACTTTAGGATCGAAAGTGCACTCTGCTTAGTCTTGATGTACTAAACCATACCACACATGTTTGAGCTTACTGGAGTAAAGTATTATACTCCAGAAGCCTCATAACATGCATGAAAATACATGGCAAAATCTTAGTCTTTTCCATCAACAGCTGAAAGTCCTCAAGCTTATAAAGTAAAACAAAAAATGGAAATGTCAATACTTTTACAGTTTATTATAAGTGCAAATGCACAAACGAAATGAAATTACTAAGGTGAGTACAGTCCAGACACAAAAGAATGAGAAGACACAGATCACACAGACTCACAAAGCCATATGGTAGAAAAACAGACAGATTGAAGTAGAAGAGAAAAAGGTATAGAGTACCAACCTAGACAAGTTTGTGCAGGAAGTAGACACCTATGCAGAGATGTTCCCCCAGCCCAAACACCTAGACTGACCTGAATCCATATAGGCAGTATCTCAGTCTTCATCTCAGTCAGAAATCTAATAAGAAATTCAAGTATGAAATTTCTGAACTTTGGTTTCCTGATCTGTGCAAAAATAAACTTAGAAAAGTCAAAAGGGAGCTCAGAATCCATTAAGATTTCTCGGGAAACACAGTGACATTCAACAGCTGTTTAAGGAAACATCAACATCCAACAACGAGGCACTCACATTACATTCTTTTTGGTGGAATCATTAGATGTGCCTGCTATTAGGCAAAGGAGACTAGCTGTTCATAAATCAATGTAACAGGAAATCTCAGTGGCAGTCTTTCTCCTTAACGGAAAGTCAAGAAGTGGTACAGATCCCAACAGGTGCACATATCCCTCACAGGAAGTGTTAGTGGTTAAAATGAAGGACATTCATTATTTTATTTATAAGCTTCCTTTTATCAAAAGTTACTTAATTATGTTGACATAAATCTACCACATGGATATAACTAACAAAAAATTAACTGTTTCTTCTTTGGACAGTAGTATCTCATAAACCTGTCCATGCAAGTTAGAATACTTGGAAACACCTAGTTGGCCTACAACCAATTATTGCATCTGAAAGAAATCCAAGCACCTTTCTGGTCCAACCTCCTAATGTCCCCTGGAAATCACACCCTTTTCCCCATTCACAGTCCAAACACTGCCTGGGGCGCTCACACTACCACTCACTATAGAGAAAGGAAGACTGAAGCAGGCTAGTTGACCCTTTGCTAGTAGTTCTCTTGTCACTGCGTCTTCTTTGGAAGCACACTTGTGATACCACTGAATTTTGTATGATGCAGCCAGACATTTATACTGGGCTGTTGGAAAGAGGGTAATGAACTCCATTCTGGGAAACCTGAATGTAAGTAATCAGCAGACAGAGGGGCAGCAACCGTCCATGTGGAGGCCAGTGAAAGTCATAGAAGAAGGTTGAGATGGAAAAATTGGTAGTCCTCATGAAGACTGGAGCATCTCTGTTCTAGTCTGATGGGAAAATCTTCAAGCTACATTTCTTTTCTTTTCCTATTAAATTATTTTATTTATTTACATTTCAAATGTTGCCCCTCCCCTTCCCAGTTTTCCCTCCCAGAGTTCTTCACCCCATCCCTTCTCCTTTGCCTCTGAGAGGATGCTCCCTCACCCACACTTTTCACCCACCTACCCTCATCCATCTCACCTCCCCCAGCATCTCTCTTTCCTGGGGCATCAAGTCTCTACAGGATTAGGTGCATCCTCTCACACTGGAGGCAGACAAGGCAGTCTTCTGCTACATATGTGCCAAGGTGCCATGGACCATTCCATGTATGCTCTTTGGTTGGTGGCTTGGAGCTCTCAGAGGTCTAGGTTAGTTGATACTGTTGTTCTTCCTATGGGTTTGCCATCCTCTTCAACTCCTTCAATCCTTCCCCTAACTATTTCATAGGAGTCCCAGACCTAAGTCCAGTGGTTAGCTGTGAGTAACTACATTTGTTTAAGTCAGCTGCTGGTAGAGCATCTCAGAGGACAGCCATACTAGGCTCCTGCCTACAAGCAAAACATGGCAGAGTGTCAGGCTTTTGTACCTGCCCATGGGATGGATCTCAAGTTGGGCCTGTCACTGGATGGCCTTTCCTTCAGTCTCTGCTCCAGTTTTGGTCCTGCACTTCTTTTAGACAGGAAGAATTCTGGGTCAAAATTTTTTAAGGACTGTAGGTGGCCCCATCCCTTCAATGGGGGGCATGTCTATCTACTGAAGGTGCTATCTTCAGAGTCCATTTCCCCACTTTTGGGCATTTAGGCAAGCTACATTTTGCCAGTCCTTCTTTCAGAGTCCAACACTGTGGTTGTCAATTTTAGAACACAGCTGCATGCACCATATGCCATTAACTATGGCCATTAGTATTGATGGACACTTGAGAGCAAACCAGACTCTTGGATCTCTTCTAAACTACTGTATAAGAATCTGAATCTTAACAGACAATTGTAACACACTTTGAAAAGCTTTGAGTTAGATAAGTTTAAAAATAAATCATATAATGATAATAATAATAATAATAATAATAGACACATCTGTCAAAATTGATTCCATACAGAACCAGTTTTTTTTCATTGAACTGCCTCAATAGCAACTTCACACTTCTCTTTCAGTGACTTGTCCCAGCCCAAAACCCTATGTTGAAATTAGGGAAGTTTTTAATCTTTCATTTTTTTTTTCAAAAACAAAGTTCTGCACACAAAGCAAAGTGATTTCTTAAATGTATTTCCCAGTAAATTAGAGAATAATATCTAAGATTATTTATTTTTATGTAATGTTAATTAATTGTAATTAATTAAGGTATTCTTTTATTTTATTTTATTTTTATTTTTTTGGTTTTTTCGAGACAGGGTTTCTCCAGGTACCCCTGGCTGCTCTGGAGCTCACTCTGTAGACCAGGCTGGCCTCAAACTCAGAAATCCACCTGCCTCTGCCTCCCAAGTGCTGGGATTAAAGGCGTGCTTCATCAAAGGTATTCTTTTATTAAGATATTCTTTTTTCAGAGTTTTTTTTTTTTAGCTATACTTTTCTTCACTCAATTTACACACATTCAACATCAGTTGTAGTCTATGACCTGAAAAAGTCCAAATCTAGAGATATAGCAAATTGCCCTGATGGGCTTAGAGCTAAGTCCACCATTTCTGCAAAGGTTGATTATAAAAGGCTTAGCCTGTAATATTTCTTTACATGCTATTTATAGATGAATGAGTTGATGGGTGTTTCATATTTCATCTTTTTGTACAATTAGCTCACTATAAACCACAGCATTCCAAATAAAAACAAAGAATATCTTAATAGTTTATTGTGTATTATAACTGTGTTCATAACTATTTTGACATTCTGTGTACTTGGCAATGTCTAGAGTCCTCTGGGTTGTCATAATTCTCAAATGTTTTTGGTGTCGATTTACTATTGGCTGACACTATTTCTACATATTTTGTTGTAAACAGAGTAGCTTTCCACAATGAAAAATGATCTGGTTCAAAATCTCGATAGTTTCTAAGCTGAGAATCCTTGGATTTTATCCTTGGACAGGTGTAGAATGTTTCTACAGGCATCTTAATTGTTTCTTGTTATTTCTTTTCAGGAAGCTGCCTGAAAGTGTTATAATGTAACTGAATAATATCTTTCCAATTCAAACAAAAAATAGAAAAGACTAAAACAAGATTATAGAAAAATATTCTTCTGAGAAGGAAAGGGGATTAAAGAAGCCATACTCATCTGCACTGTCTAATAAGCCACATTTGCCTAAGTGAAGGAAACATTTCACTAGGGTGTTTGAGATAGGCTCCAAAGAATAATAGAAGTGCCCCTCCCCCACCTCCCATCCCACCCCCTGCTGCGTGCTATTGATTCCAATACCTTTGACCTCAGATTTACAAAGACCAAGTCAGACAGACAGACAGACAGACAGACAGACAGACAGACAGACAGACAGACAGAGGTGGCAAGAAAGGAACTATTGATTATCGAGAACAGTCATGATCCCTGCCTCAATTAGCAACAAGAGATGATATGTATTTTGATACAAACTTGTAAGTGTCAAATATTGTGCTAAGTGGTCTTTCATTAGCTTTCTGGACCATGTGAGGAAATATTGTGATAACATTGAGTAGATAATATCTGAAAAAAATGAATATAAGAATCCTTCCCAGAAATTCCTCTAAGCAGAATGAATTTTCTTTTCTAGCAGAACTGTGGAAATTTGTTATTTCTTGCCACAATGATTCTATCTCCATGTGTCCATCTTCCCACAAGTAAGCTAGGGCATTAAGAAGACCCTATCTTTGTATTTTCAAGTATACTAAAAAATACTGTGCTTGCATGAGATCCCAAGCAAACAAAATGATAGCAAAGGGAAACCAATACATAACAGTTGAGAAAGTTTTGTGATTTGAAGGCCAAAATCACAATCACAAATGTGGTCTTCTATGTGCTAATAACTGAGGGTAACACCTATCCATAGCAGTACTCCTGATTATGCCTGTATTACCACAACTGGAAAGAGTCTGAAACATAGTACATAAAAAAGTTGCTGAATGATAGATCAATAGAAAAAAATCACATACCTATGTTAAAAGTTTAAAAAGGGGAAAATACACAAATACATAAATTATTTAAAATACACTAACTAAATCAATATGTTCATTTTAAAGGGGGATACTAAAATTTAGATTCTGGTCTAAGCTCTTGGTACTTTATGCCTTGTAGCCTCATTACAACATTTAGAAGACATATGTATGAGCTGTAGATGTAGCATGGCTCTGAGTCCATGTCTACTTCTTTTCCATGTACAGACATGTCAATAATCTGTGTAAGGACAATGATTGGGTGGGAATTCTGCTTAGCATATGTGCCAGGTCTTATTTACCTCTGATATTAAGGATGAAATAAGACACAAGATTGTTATTTTTATTTATTATAGTAACATTTATTCCCATTTTGTTCTTATGCATCCACTAATCAGAAAGTATGGAGTTTTCTGCACCATAGATTTTGGCATATAGTACTAAACAGATGTGCATATAATTTAATGGCATTGTGGGACGAAAACTTAGGGGACATTAACTTCCTAGAAACATGATTAATCATTAGTGATAATGAACTGTCCATGTTTATAAAAATCATGCCCCAATTTGTCCATTTATAATAAGAAATCTAACAAAACATTTCAACCCTCTGAACTAAATGCAAGTTGTGTGTCAGAAGATTTTTCTAAACTCCTACTATTAGTAATAAATGTTTTAAATTTTGACTCCTGAAAGAAATATAATCTAATTTACCACCTAGATGACAATATAATTTCATAGTAAACTTATAATATTCCTATTTTATAAATATTAATTAAAACAGAATCTAAGATGAGTTCATTTATAAATGATTTAAGACTATAAATAGTAGATGGTAAAATTCAGACTATCTTATAACAAAAAAGGTAAGGCAGTTTACTTTGTATAGCAAAGTATTATAGGCAATTAATAGCACTAATCATTTAAAAACCATGTCTGTCGATAAAACTTAGTTGACCTTGTGGCAGGTGGTGTTATTTTCCAACCTCTCAGAACTTGAGAACGGCAGGAGTTTTGCCAAAAAGCTAAGCCCTAAAGACTTCCCCTTGATATGAGTATTCTCCCTTCAAGCCTGCACTCTGGGGGCAGTTCCAGTAGCTTAATTTACAGACAGAACCCTCCACTCAGTCCTCACTGCTCCAGGTTCCCGTGGAAATTAGGAAATAATAAATGCCTCAAAGGAGTTTTTCTTTTAACTTTTTCAAAAGTGAGACTCTTAGTATACACATGAGGATCTCTTGACAACATTCCAAAAGTTATCACACACCAAAAAATAGGAGCAGCTGTGTTAGGCAGTGACTCCTTGACTGGATCAGGAAAACCAGGGTGTCAACCACTGAGGCAGTGTACTGTCACATCCAGTTCTATCTTATGTAACTAAAGACACACTCTCCATGGGCATTGGTGGGAAAAGTAATTCTGTATTCTTAGCTCAGTTCCTGCTATATATTGTAATACATTTGAACACACAGCTTCAAAGTACAAGGTCTTTACTAAGTGACAGTCCATATACAGCCTTTCCTTAATTCCCCTGTGCTGCTTGTACTTTCTATCTCTGGGTATTTGTATTCCTTACTGCCTTGAACAATTTATTCCTATTTCATAGTCTTAGTTACATTTCTCTCTCCACTCTGTTCAAAGTTGACACCAACAATCCAATACCTATATATTCTTCACTTTTTCCTCCTAGAAAAATATCATATACTAATATATGTCAATATAATATAAAAATCAATACAAGTAAGCCTGGTTAGTATTATTGTTCATTAACATTTCCTAAGCACCCAAAAGAGAGTCAACTTCATAAGATTTTTTTCAAAATAATATTTAATATTAAGCAATATACAAATACATCTTTTGTTTAAAAGAGACTATTACTGATGCGTGAAGGAGTGAAACACACAACTGAATGTATGCACAGATGCTTTGTTAGTATGCTTGTAATTTCTCTCTAGCTAGGCTATAAGAGTATGAAAGAGAGGTAGGGAAAGAAGGACAAACTGACTAAGAGAAAGGAAGGGTAAGAGTTCCCAGGTATTCTGAAAATAATCAATGCTATTGCTATTATTTTGGCTATTCACTAGAACTAGATATGTCTCTATTTCTAAAGACATAGCACACTTTTAATGTATTCAACAACCTTATCAAGCCAAAGATACAGCATAATGCCAACGTGTCAGGCAATGTACCCTCAGATGTGATATAGTAATATGACTGTTCCATGGTAAGGACTACATACTTGGTTATGTAAACCTGATGGGTTAGCATGTTACAGGACTTAGATAGGAATTTCCTGTTGAATATTTGCTAAAGAAATGTGTAATCAAACTTCCTTCTAGATATGTGTGTCTATATCCTCAGACTGAGAATATCATTCAAGTCTGGATCAGAAAAGCTTCCTTTGTCAGTGAGCAATGGTTAATATGTGGTTTTATAACTGGTCAAAGTGATGAAACCAAGAGACTGGTGAGTTTTCACCATAGAAGGGTCATTTCTAATATTCCCTTCAGGGCCCAGGGAACATCATACAGTAAGGGACTGGAAGATTACATACGTTGAGATTTGGGAAGTTATTATGGAACTATCATTTGGATATGAGTTGGTGGCCTTTTAAATCATGGACACACAACAGGGGTGATCAGGTCGGAAAGAAAGGATTCAATAGACATGGGAGGCAGATGAAGGAGAGTGATGTGAGTGTATATGGTGGCATGGCATGGCATTGCATTTGAATGTTTTAAAATTCTGGTAAGAAAGGGGAGGATAGAACGAGCAAAGCTTTGAAGGCTATGTCTTTATGTAAGGTATATATTTGGAATACAGAATCAGCAATAAACAGCAATAATTTACTACTAAAACCAACTAGAGTGATTTTAGACAAATTTGTAAATGTCCTATGAATCATGCTAAGGACAGATCCTTTGCAAGACAGTAAGAGTGTCTCTGAAACTCAATTAGATAAAACTGATCATTGCTTTACTACAACTTAGATATCTCATGATAGAAATCCAATTGGCCCTGGCAGTGAATATGATCCATTTCAGAATCACAAGATAATCTGTCTTTACATTAGAATCTTGAATGCTGTTACTACCTTCAAATCAATGTGGTTTCCAAACACAAATCCTGCTGACACCCAAAACAGGCCTTGTCATCTTGCATGCTTTAAATTTATTCTTCGTGTTACTCTTTCTCAAAATGGTCTTTTCCCAAGAATCTTCAGGAAAACTACTTGTGATTTAATTGCCAACATACTCTTTCACCATTACCATTTATGAGAGAGAGAGAGAGAGAGAGAGAGAGAGAGAGAGAGAGAGAGAGAG
>JADRCD010215309.1:0-10378 GCA_019843815.1 Montemys delectorum
CAGATAAACTCTCTTTGGCGGTTAATCTTTGCTGTTAAGTTAGCTGCATTTAGAATCACCTAGGAGATTGGTGAGGTACATCTGTGGGTGTCTATCATGGGATTCCCAGAGAAGATGAACTGAGTGGGGAGATACACCCTGATTGTGGGCAGCACCATCCCACAGGCCTGGGGCCCAGATGCAACAAAGGGAAGACGAGGAGAAAGCCAGCCCAGTGTCAGCTTGCCCTTTCCTCTGCTTCCTATCTGCAATGTGAGAACACTCTGATGCAGGCTCCCACCACCATGATGCTCTTCCCAAGTCCATGAAGCCAAGTGACTATGGAAGGAACACTCTGAGATCAGGGACCAAATTAACCTTCCTACCTTTAAGCTGTTTATATTAGGCTTTCTGTTGGAGCGACAAGAAAAGCAACTGGAGTCTGAACGTGCACACCAGCATCTTGGCACATGTCAGGAGAACCCTTCCTTGTATAACACAGGAACACAGTCCACCCACATCTGCCTGGACCCCATCAGCTGGGACAGCGACAGGGAAGGTGGCTTAGCTAGGAAGCTTTAAAGCAGGGTTAAGAATTTCCCTATGGCTCTCCTGAGATTCTCCCCACATTTCTATAAGCTGAGCTTCTGTATGATTCTCTCCTCAAGTTTGTCTTACCTTGAAAGCAGGAACTGAGTCTCATTAGCCTCTGTGTCACCCAGCCCAGGACCCAGTGCTCAGAAGGGCCTTCAGAAATGTCACAAGTTGAGAAGCAAGACAGAGCAGAAGGAGAGAAAAGTGTAAGCAGACTCAGATGGACAATGACCCAACCCTCAAGTGACACATGGAAGCAAGTGTCTTTCACAGTATGTCTCCCAGATCCCAAAACACCTAAATGCCACAGAGGAATGATTAGTAGGGAAGAGACCAATTGTTGCAACTCTCTCTTCACCACAGAACCTGGGAAAGGACTGCAGGCAACTAGAATGATGTGTGGACAGTCAGCAGAGCCCCATTATCCAGATGCCATCTTTGAACCCCTACTACCAGCATACCTGGAGAACCAGCAGGATTCCAGCCTCGTGGGAAGATAACAGCTTAGCTACCAGGAAAACAGGCAGAGCAGAGTGGAAGCTTGCCCTCTTGTCTGTGGTCAGCTCGTTTGATTAAGGCATTAGCTACTGTAGGGAGTTGCAAGCCACGTCCTCTCCTGGACAACACAGTTCCTACTCTTGAATGTGACTGAAAGAAATCACCCAGAATCTTCACAACTGTGATGCTCTGTGATCCCATTTCCTCCTGAATAGCATGTGGTAACAGAAAATAAGCAGAACACACAGCTAGAAAATTGGGTGCCCCGGGGCCAGAGCCCTTCACAAAGATGAGCGTGCTTTGTGTCCATTGGGATGATAGAACAGATATGACAACTCTGAGCCTGGAAATTTCTCTCCAGTGCCTTTGAGGGATCCAACAGAGCACCAGACGTGTCTCTTGGCAAATGTGAAGTGCAGACTGAATGAGCTCCCACAGATTCTTCTGCCTGTTCTCCCTAGATCCATCATCCCTTCAAATCCTGACAATGCATTGTCTCCATGGCCAGAATGGTGAGGATTCAAACACTTCCCAAGGGAGGATCATGGATTAGGAGACCTGGAGCCAACCAACTGGGCAAGGTACTTCATGGTCCCTGGTCCATGGGAAGGAACAATCGCTGTTCTGTCTACCTCTATGGGATTGCTTGGGTGAGCATGAGATGGGAAGACTGAATGCCCATTTTTGTTCATTTTTTTAATCCTAAGGAAATAGATACCTGGATTGGGGTGGGGGTGGGGCTTCACCTTCTTTCTTGCTTTCCTCTGGGTCTTCACTTCAGGCTGCCCACTGAGATCTGATCCCACCCACCCTTTTGTGGCTCTGCTCTAAGCTGTATGATCGCAGGGCTGTCTGGTTGTGCCTCTAAAGATCCCTCAGGATAGGAAAGAGGGAAGAGAGAAGCCCAAGACTCCAGCATTCTACTCTAGGGTGGGAATGAAGAACACATACAAGACCAGGGAAATGCTCACACCCCTTAGAGCTCAGAAGCCATGCTACAGAACAGGAGACTACACATTGTCAAAACTCATGTCAATACTTCCTTGCCCTGGCCAGGCCCACTCCACACTCTCCCATTGAGGCAAAAGACTCATTTCCTAACAGAGTCAGTCAGGCTCTGAAGACCCTGTTCCCTCAGAAGCATGCCACCACCTCACCCCTGTACCAGCTGCCTGCTCAGTGTATGCCTGTGCCATAGCTACCAGAAAGATTCTGTGGGACACTGTCACCCTAAGAAACCAAGCAGCAAGATTTTCAGTATTTAAAGTCCTAGCTTCTCCTAGAGAAAAAAAAAAGGCAAAGAAAGATCTGGAACTCTAAGAGGAGAAGCTGGCTTGGCAGGAGCTCTGGAAAAGTAAGGAGAGCAGCAGCCAGTCTTACCTTCTCACCTGGAAGTCTGCAGCCACAGCACAGAGGGAGAGATGGTGACCCAGGTAGCTTAGTTCTCCAGAGACCAAAAAGCCCGGGTCCTGGGGTTTGTTACTCTACAACTATTAATACATACCCCTGAGAGAAAGGAGGGACACAGCACCCCTACTTCACCTTCCAGAACTCAACTCCTAGCCCCTGCAGAGATTTCTGTGGATGTCTGATGAGCATGGCCACCCATCTACTGGACATTTGTGGAGACTGAGTGCCCAGTCAAAACAGAAGCGTATTTCGTGGCATCACAGATCCAGTCAGGAATTTCCCAAAGTCGCTCAAACCCTTCCCAAGTGGGGAAAAAAAAGGAAAAATCAAGAACCTAAAGGCACTATAATACCTGGGCTTTCACTCTTGTCTCCAGTGGCCCCAATTTAGAGATTATGATGTCACACATCCCATATGTTCATTTCCATTGATGGAATCCAGTCACTCAGGATCCACTGTCAGATGCCCAGGCCCACAGTCAGGAGATGGGCTCCTCTCTGTAGAGAAAGGTTTACTCCCTTCCTGGTTCTCACCTGATGCTGAGTTAAGGAGAAAAGAGATTGGCCCCTTATTTCCAGGGCCTCCCAATCAGCACATGGCCTACTCTGTGACTGACACTGCCAGACACAGTTCTCAGAGCTGCTCAAGATGGTAAACCAGGCATGATAGTGACCGCAGCAGCTCTCAGTTCTCCAGTGTCCTAACTCTAGGAAAGCCAACAATCCAGGGCAGTCTGGCCTCCCTATGGATACCTTCTCCTCTACTTCTGTTTCAAAGATATTCCTGCATGGACTTCGATATTTCAGGGCATGAAGGATGCAATCAGGTCTTGCCTCAAAGTGTCAGAACACTCTCCTGGCCTCTGTCTACATTGCATGCCTCCAATAGCTCTGGATCTCCCCTCCCCAAACACCCCTGGTCTGAACATGAGTCTCAGTCTCTGTTTTGTCCTGTTGGCTCTTCAGTCCACTGCTGAAGGTTTGGAAGGCAAGTGTGGACAGATGGGACCTCCTAGCCCTTCCACAGAAGCCTTATCCAACTTATTCCAAGGCCCTAAAACAACTAGAGGAATGTTAATTCTGGCTGAGCACACTCCTAGACAACTGCAATTGGCCTCCCATTTAGGAGAGATTTCCATATCTGAAGGAGTAGTCCTCAGCTATATGAATTGGTAACAAGGATACAAATACCTCTGTGAGCCACAAGCATCCCTGGGGGTGGTTCTAACTTAAATTATCATCAGGTGGCCAAGCAGAAGAAATCATAATAGGACAACTCTCACACCTCTGATAATATTCTCAATTGCCTTCAGAGGATGAGCACGGACAAGTTAATGCAATAAAATTCACACTCAACTCATCATAATGCAATAAAACTTAAATCAATAAAAAAATTCACACTCAAAAAAAAAGAACAGGAGAAGGAGAAGAGGAGAAGAGGAAGGATATGAAAAAGAGGAAGAAGAGAATGAAGAAGATGATGAGGTAGAGAAGGAGGGGGAGAAGGAAGAGGAAGGTGATGAAGAAAAGGAGGAGGGAGTGGAGAGAAAGGAGGAGGAGGCACCAGCTGGGGAATGCACAGCAGTATCATCCTGTTTAAGGAAAGGGTCAGAAATTGATTCTGCCATATTCAGAGCCTGGTGGGCACTGGTTCTTTTCCAAGTGAAGAACTTTAATGGGTGTCTGACCGAAACCCTTTTCTGTTTCACTGTTCTTAAAGTCAAAGTGAAATCAGAGCTTAAAATGCAGCCCAGTCCAGAGGAGAGAAAGAACTATTGTGCAGGTGGGACCTTGATAAGGAGCTGCTCTTAAGCCCGCAGGCTCCGTGAATGACTCTCCCACTGATGTTAGCATCAAGATGTAGAGAGGAGGAGGAAGCAAAGCCAAGGAGACTAGGAAGTACTGGTCCTTCGTGGGTTGACCATTCATCCTTGGTCTTGCTGATGTAGCCCACAGTGAACCTAAGAGTAACCTAAGAGTCCCTTGCTATGAAGGGAACGATAAGGTCAACTATGGGGCCATAAAAGACCTTTTAGAAATAAAGGATGAGATATATATGCAGAACGTGAGGGGTCTGAAGACTCCAGCACGGAAATAGTAAAGTAAGATGCAGAGCCAGCTGCAAGAAGTACATTTTAAGTGAATTGCAAGTGAGCACAGTCCTCCCCCCTACCCCCCCGGCAAAAAAAATGTCAGCATCAAAAGAAGTCTAGAGATAGGATGATGAAACACAATGTTATAGCTCAGGAGGGGAGTCTAGAATAAAGGACAGCAGCTAGAAACGCATCTGAATAGAACATGGGTTTTAGTTAATAATAATGTGTTGGTGTTGGTTCGTTAATTGTAACAAGAATGCCACATTAATAAGATGGTAATAGCAGGAGAAGCCAGGCACAGGGTAGGACATAAGAGCTCTGTGTACTACTTCCAATTTTCCTGTAACTATAAAACAGTTCTAAATAATAGTCTATTTTTAAGATTGAAAAAAAATACAAAATTGCACACAGCATTTCCCAGAAGCATGATGTACTAGAACGATTGCCTATGGAGAGAGTAGGCAGTGAGGGACAAGGGGAGTGTTTGCAAATGATGATAATGATAACAGGGTATCTCCGGTGCGGAGGGCAGCTAACTCGCCCAACATGTAATCCCAATACAGGTCGGGTCAGAGAGAAGGAATCCCACAGGAGAGTCGGTCAGGATAGTGCCAGATCGGGAGAGCTGAAGGGGTTCAGGGAGGCTGGGTGGTGAGGAAGAAGTGCTCAGTGAACCTTAAAGCCCAATCGGGCTGGGAGGAAGAGCCTTTGGTAGTTGTCCAATAGAGACAACTTTACAGGACAAGGTCCTCATCCTCATCTAAGGTCAGCCACTCTCAGCTCTCCCTGGGCTACAGCTGAGTTCAGATCAGTGTCAAGTACACTATCCCTGATGACAATATGGGGCACATTTGAGCCATATATTTAAAACAAAAAAAAATGTTCTACAAATCTACTCATTGTTGATCTGAAATTCAAAGCATCTATATTTTGTTGGATATGTGTGGAAGCTCTGGATAATAATAGCAACAGCAGCATGCTGTCCAGGGTGCTTCATTTGCCTGTCTCGCTCTGCCTTTTTACCAACCCCGGGAAGAATATTCCTGTTTACACGCAAGGAAACTCTGACTTTAAGGTCCTAAGTTAGTAGAAAATGCATGAAGGAAGCACACCTAGTCAGTCAGCCTTCCGGCTGCCCCTCCTCCTGAGTGTGGCCCATACCGTCTCCCAACCAAGTCCACTCCCTGACATTTGGAGACAGCTGCGTGGACTGTAAGCACCGAGAGCTCCTTGTATGGCCATGATCTTGAAGGCACCTGCTCCGATGACTCCTAGTGACTAGACCAAATGAGCTTTGGGTTTCAAACAGCAGAAATCAGTCGCTCGCAGTAAAGGGGCCCAAAGTGACTCAACAGGTGACTAGGTGAGCTGGAGGAAGGCCTCCTGCCAAAGGGTCTGGATGAGCCATGTACCACAGGGTCTGAGCCAAGATAAAGGTACCCCCACGCGAGGGCAGAAAAGGAATGAATAACCTCTGTGAGCCCCTTCCAGCATGAAGTCAGCATTAATGTTAATCTTACAGATTAGTTTTTGGGTGAGAATGCCTTCCCAGCTTCCACCATGACACCCTTTTTAAATAGCTCGGTCCTAAATGGGATGTCTTCATCAAACCCCTCCCTCCCCTCAAGGCCCAGGGAGCTATTTGAAAAGGGCAAAGGAAAGATTGTAAGAGGTGAGGGATGCATCCCAAGAAACAGTGTCTTGCAGATACGACAGGACTCGTGCCCATGTGAACTCACAGACTGTAGCAGCATCAGAGAGCCTGCGCAGGTCCTATAGAATCCCAGCACAGCCGGGCGGTGGTGGTGCAAGCCTTTAATCCCAGCGCTTGGGAGGCAGAGGCAGGTGTTCGAGGCCAGCCTAGTCTACAGAGTGAGTCCCAGGACAGCCAGAGCTACACAGAGAAACCCTGTCTCAAAAAACCAAAAAAAAAAAAAAAAGAATCCCAGCATAGAGAGGGCAAAGCGGTCCTGGGTCCCACTCCTAACCAAGAAGCTATTTGCAACTAATGCTCACTGCCAAAGAGAAAATTTATGTTCTACAATGAAGTGTCACAGAGCATATCAGCCACACTCCAGGGCAGGCCTCATACTCAGGAGTAGATAGCCACACAACACAAACTCCTTGGCTGTTTTGTAGATTTTTTTTTGTTTCTGTTGTTGTTGTTGTTGTGTTGTTGTTGTTGTTGTTGTTGCTTTTTTAAAACTTACTTGCCTTTTGTTTGTCTTGATTTTTGTTTGATTGTTGTGAGTGGTTGTTTTTTGAGGAGGACACATAAAATTAAATGGATAAGAGGGTGGGGAGAACCTGGGAGGAGTTAGGAGAGTGAGTGGGAAAAACATAATCAAAACATATTGCATGAAAAAAATAGTAAAATAAAAAAATCATAGTAAGTACTCATTGAGCACCTTGGGTATACCAGTATTGTGCTACGTGTTTTCATTTCCCCACGCAATGGTGGGACATGTAACACCAGAGCCCAGCAAGGAGATTATTGATTTCCAAATAAAGACCTTAAATTTCCTCTAAGAGGCCAATCATTTACACAACTGATGATTATAAGACACTTACTGTGATACGCATTCTATCCCAGGTTCTGGGACGGTAGCAGAAAATGAAACAAAGCCCTAACCTTCATGGAGCTGGTGGGGCACAGATGAGAGACAACCCTACCACATTGCTGTAGGGAGCAGTGCTAAGCTAAATAGGATCAAAGAAAGAAGAGGAGGGACCAGGGATGGAAAATGAAAGGTTTCATGACATTTTCCTGGGGATGGTCGGGGAAGGAGGAAAGAGCAGGGACCTGAGGTGAGGGCATGGGTCTGAGCAAGAGCTGCTGGAAGAGAGGATTCCATCAGAGTCGATATACTCTGAGGCCAGGATGACCGAGCCAGAGCTACAGTTAGGCTGCTGGCTAACCTGGGATATAATTTTGAAAGAAGAGAGAAGATTAGAGATAGACAGTTTGGAAGAAATAGTAAGGCCAAGTTATTTTGAAAAGATCAGAGTGTTATGGATAGGCAAGGGTGGGAGGATGGGTGCAATGATGGGTGGGAGGATGAGTATGTAGATTTCCATGGATTGCTTTAGCCTGCTTACCAAGGACGAAATACAGATATGTATACACATACATACACATGTACATACACACACACAAATATACACACATACCTTACAGATTTACAAAATATGTTCAGTGGTGTCCCATTCAGTTCCATAAAGTGTCTCACTACAGATTCCTCAGGGTGCTCTGAGCATGCCCATCCCTTACTGAGGGGATCCCTATATCCCCACAAAGAAACTTAGATCCAAGTTCAACAGGAAAAGCAGGTCTTCATGCAAGGAAACCACTCTGGAGAAAGCCACAGACCTTCAGGGCGCCATGTCTTGCCTTCAGTCTCTATCCAGACTGTTAGGTACTTTGGGGGCATGCATGATCAGGCATGGGCAAGGCACACCACCACCATCCCACAGCAGCATGGAACCACTTGGTCAAAGTTATCACGTTACCAAAACTCTGCTCCAAAGGCTTGGGCAAACACACACACACACACACACACACACACACACACACACACACACACAAACTATCTGCCAGAGCAAAGCCATAGCTTTGCTAACCACCAGGGCCCATCCCACCCTGAGACTTGTGGCCTGGCCAGCCTCACCTCCAAGTCCTTCTCCAGCTCCAGTCCAGCCGCCATCAGGTTGTGCTCAAATTCATCTCGCTGCTCCCTCCTTTCCTCTTCCAGAGCATCCAGTGGCCCAAGCTCAACATCACCAGGGCCCCCACCATGGCGCTCCTTGCCTGTCTCCCCATTGGAGATAACAGCCAGCGAGTGTCCAGGGGAGCCATGACCCAGGTGTGCGCCTCGTTTCCGGTAGTGGTATGCAAGTACATAATCGACTTTCCTCTGGTTGTCGTGGAAGTGCATGCGGCTCAGACGGGCTTCCGAGGATGCGGGCTCATTGGCATCCAGGTAGTTATTGATGACCTGGCCAAAGAAGGTAACCCACGTGAGGTCAGAGTAAGGAGAGTAGGAGACAGAAGAGGATGTTCTGATGCTCTGGGACAGGCTAGGAAGCAAGTCTCTCAGACGCCCCGCCTGTCCAATGGATAGATCAGCAGCCTAAGCCCACTGGTCACATGGAGCCTTCTATCCACGTGTGCAGTCTGGGCATCAGTGTACACACACACACACACACACACACACACACACACACACACGAGAGAGAGAGAGAGAGAGAGAGAGAGAGAGAGAGAGAGAGAGAGAGACAGAGAGAGACAGAGAGAAACAGAGACAGAGACAGACAGACAGAGATAGGGAGAGAGTCAAAGAGAGACAAGCAAAGGCAGACAGACAGACAGACAGACAGACAGACAGACAGACAGACAGACACAGACAGAGACAGATAGGCAGGCAGGCAGGCAGGCAGACAGACAGACTGCACACACAGGAGCACACACCATTGCCAGTCCACATTGCCTGCCCCAAACACTGAAGCCCATGCCCACTCCTGCTCACCAGCACATGCATTTGCACCTGCAAGCAGTCCCCTCCACTCACGTCCCCCTGGCTCAGCACTTCTGCACACATGTGAAGGCATCCATATGCACAGGCACACAAACTAACCGGCAACCCTCCACATGCACCGTGGCACACCCACGCATGTGCCGCTCCTAGCAGAGCTGCACGTGAGCCTGCAAACACGCTCCATAATCACCCAGCTTACTTACTGGCAGGTGTTCTGGATCCATCCCAACAAAAGCCAATTTCTAGGCTCCTCTCCCACCCACGGGAATTCACTGGACTTTCTGCCCCTCACAAATCCATCTCCTCCTCCTCTTCCTCCTCTCCAGCCACTAGCAAGGGCCCTGCCAGTGACAGACACAGAGAAAGTGGTCTGCTTCCTCTCTCTTCCACTCTGGACTGGAGAGGTAGAGAGAAGAGGAAAGAGAGCAAGGCGGAGCAGGGCAGGGACCTGCCTCCATCCCTCGGGGTGTTCCCTTGTTTATTACTGGTTTGATACCCAGCTGCCTCAGCAGCCACCTGAGAGGTCACCAGGGCAACCAGATGAAATGCCAGGCACAGGAGAGAGGCTTGCAGCCACCAGAGCTGAGGAGGCAGGTTTCTCAGGCCTGTGGGAACTGAGCCCAGGAGTCTGCCCGCCCAACAGGTAGGAATCATCTACCTCTCCTCGCCTTCTCATTTCCAGACTCTTCCCTGAAGAGGATAGCTAGGGCTGCTGCAAAATGTGTGAGATAGGGAAGACAAAAGCATTCTACCAAAAACCCAGGGCTTTTCTCATCAGCACACATCAGCCACAAACTATAGGATGGCTGGGTGGGAGACTCCATGAGGCATCCATCGGTACTCACATAACGGTCTCGGGAATTCTCCCTCCTGGAGACCTGACTAGAGTGTAGGCTAGAATTGTTCCTCTGACCTGGGGCCCGGGACCCTGGCACTTTGAGGTACTGCTGCCCGTGTTTGGGGCCCTGGCTTCCTCTGGCCACTGTCCGTGAACTCAGCCGACGTGGAGATCCAGGGAGCAGAGGGATGTCTGTGAGGAAGGAAGACAAGAGAGGCAACACAAGTTCAGGCAATAGGAATCTCAAGACATAGGTTCTAAACCAATTACACTAGAGCTCTCGGTGGCTCCACAGAAACGACCTGCAGTTGGATTTGTTTCTTTACAGCCTTACTTGGCCTTTGGCCAATGGGGATAAAAGCTAGTGGTAACTCCCTATCAAACACACACACACACACACACACACACACACACACACACACACACTAC